>VFFE01009028.1:3253008-3293815 GCA_008921705.1 Burhinus oedicnemus
TTTTTTTTTTTTTTTTTCAGAAACCTGCCCAGGGACACGCACAGAGCCAGAGCAATGGTGACAGTTTATTTAATTCAAAAGAGGAGCTGGTGAAGTGAAGCCGTGCTGAATCCTCATCCAGTCCGTAACAATTACCTGCTGTGCATTTGACCTTGCCGAGCGTGACAGGGATTATGAAGCTGAACTAAAGCTCGAGGTGGCCACACAGCATCCCATCCCAGGACAGCTGTCTTCTCTGCTAAGCCTCCCTAAGTTGCTCTTCTGCCAGGCACATGTGGATGTGCTAAAGCAGCAGCATGGCATATCAGCCTGTTGCTCCTGCCAGCTGGGGCACAAATGTGTGCCGCAGCACTTTTGTTACTGAATTCAGCGCTGAATTCAGCACTCGGCCCGCTTGCGAAGGTGCAAAGTGTTCACAAGATGGTCTTCCACCTCCCATCAGCCCTTCCTTGTCTTGGAGCCAGCACATCGTCCTTCTCCCCCATGGAGAAGTGTGTGATACAGGGAGATATCGCCCCATTGAACCCAGATAAACAGCTGCACATCAAAACGTGCTATTTGCAGCTGAAGGATTATTCCCCTCCCTTATCACCACCCACCAAAAAAGAAAAAAAAAAAAAAGAGGTCAAATCAAATCCTAAACACAGAAATGCTTAGAAAAGAGCAACAAGTAAAGGATTGAGTGATTAACAGCTTCCCAGACTCTCGGGGATGTTCACTGCCGGTGTACGCTTACGCATGCACAGACAGTGTGCGGCTCAGGGGGCAGAGCCGTGCTCTCTCCCTCTCCAGTGTAAGGACACAGATAATGGGACTGCATGTGAATAGGACTCTAGTCCAGATTTCAATTTCCAATTATTTCCTCCCTCCGCACTCCTCTTTCTCTCTTCACCCTGTTATCACCCGTTCGTTGTTACACACGTCCCTCTGGTTTTTTTTCTCTGCCTGTTATTATCTTTTACACTGGATGCAACGTCTGTGCCTCTCTCCTGCTTCCCTTCCCAGCGTCGTCAATTCTCAATTTTATCTAAGGCGCAGCAATACACAGTATCCTTCCAGCTGCCGAGACCTTCGAGGCCTGTAAAAGAGAGCCGCATTTCCAGCTGTCATTATTAAAAACACCTTGTTCCACAAGCAACAGAACTAATGAAGCCGGGTTTCCTGTGGCTTTGTCTCTGGCTCACTCGTTGCTATAACCTCATCTCCCGGTTCTCTTTCATGTCCGATGTGACATCTCTTCTCGGCGGTGAGAGGCGGCAGCCGCTGTTGCTGGTCCGAGCAGCACGCGTGCTGCCTGCACTGCCGGGGCGACTGGCTGCTGCCGAGCACAGCCATTAGCAGCCGAATTCTTCCTGCATCTCTCTCTGTTGGAAAACTAATTTGAATCACTAGTCACTGACGCTCACAAACCCCTGGGAACTTAATTATCTTTGAGGCTTCTACCTCTTTTATTCATTTGTTTGCAACTAGCCAATGTGTTCTGACATTTTTATGGGGGGCTGATGGGCAGATAAACAGCCAGATGATTGATATCAGCCTTTAGGAAGGAAGGTTGTTGCCCTGTGGTCATGGAGATGATAACCTGAGAGCAACACAAACAGCTAAAAAGGAACCTCAAATCCTTTAAAATTATTAAAATGGCACTTTCTGCGTGCAGAAAATTTTGATTGTCTGCGTGCCCACGTCTGAGTGATCTTATTGCCTCCTGCTTGAGGATCTCCCGTATCTCGGCTCTCTTCTGAAGGATGGAGAGGGGGAAGAAAGGGGAAAGGATTCCTCCTCCTGTAAGCAGCAATGCATCTGCTGTACCAGGCAGCAGCTGTAGTTGAAATTCAGTCTGCTCTAGCACCACTGCTACCACCATCCTTTGTAAGAAATTTATGTCAATAAAAGGAATACAAAGAGGACAAGAAGTAGGATGCTTCCTGAATGTTTTTTGTCTCTTGGTTAAAATATAGACAAGGGTTCTACAAGACTTGTTCATTCCCCGTCTGAGTGCAGGGCAGCGTGATGTCTTCGGTTCTGATAGGGCACCACATCGTCTTCTGCTACTGGCTGATATGACCCAAATATACATATTTATATTTTCACAGTCCATAAATCACCCAGGGATCTACTTTTTCTGGATGAAAAGTGCCAGATAAATCTAAGGTGTTATTATTACATTTGTGAAATGTCACTGCGCGCATCCTGACTTTCATGTCCTTTGCACAAAACTCACATGGCAGATCAATTTGTCTATATTGGGGTTTTTTGTGGTTGATGGATTTCTCAGCGTCCGTTTTCCAAAAATCTAGAAAAAAATGTTTAAGGGTAAAATAACTTAAGGTTAATTGTATGATTCCCTTCATTTTTTTCCTTTGATGCTGGAAAATACTTGAACCACCCATAGCAGGTGGTTTTTGGTATTTTCTAACCAACCCTCACTTGGTACCTTTGTTTACCCCTGTGCAAAATGTTTCCCGGTTAGAATTTGCTTTTGTTTAGTTTAGCAGACATTTTGCATATACTTGGCTACAGATATAAATTGCTGCATAAAGGTATGAGATAGAAAACCAGCAGGCCCTGGATACAATTTCCATGTGGAATCCACAGAAGACCTTATATGGACGTGTGCAATGTCTGTATGCATATGTATAACTATTACAAGCAGCAGCCCTTGCAGTCAAGACTTGACGTTCTGACGTTGCCCTGGTTGTACCCGACCGGGTGTGAGCCCGGTTAAGAGATACTTGGGTAATGAAGAGGTTCATATGGGCAACGCTTGTATTTTTTAATGCTACCTTGAATTTTCCGAGGAATTTAATCTTTAAAAAAAAATCAAAATATGATAAGACATTTCAGGAGGAAGTTTAGCATTGTTTTAAAATGTAACGAAAGTGAAAACTAATGTAAAATGTTGCCAACTAATATTGGGCCCTGCCCTTTTTTTCCTTCTCCGTTTTTGTTTAAGTAGACTCTTCACAAACACACACACATGTATGTATATATAAACCAGACAAACCAGCATTTCCAACTTTAATTAAGGCAGCTGCCTAGCTAAGTTCCAAAGTCACTTTGCTATCATGAAGTAATGTTTCATTTTAACCACAGCCAATATACTTAGACTTGATGTTATTGCTAATTCTGAAACTAGTTGGAGAACTGGCTATTGGAATTAGTTAACTGCCATGCATGCTGTGATAAATATATCTATATTGTAGAAAAAATAATAGAATCTCATTATCTACTAATATTTGAAATACTTTTATTATGGAGAGCTAGGCTGTGGGAAGACAATTACAAGTAAGAATGCATGATTACAGTGTTCTGTTCAGGAGTGGAAAATCAGATTTAACTCCTTTATACTGGAAATAACGCATCTTTTTACATCAGTAACCTCAGATAGTGTATTATTATCATATTCTAAATATATATTGCAGAATTTTTGTGTTTATACTATTCAAGTGTATCTGGACTGTAGTAGTTAAACATACAGGTAAAGTAGTAGGAGTTTAATATGGTACAACAGAGTTAGAGAAGCATTTATCATTTTAAAAGACTTAGATCAATCAGAATTCATCAATGACACATCAGTTAAGATAGAAAAATAAGGTATTGACTGCTAACACAGAGGCTGTATTTTACCTTTTTATTTGCAGGAAGATTTCCAAGATAATATGGGTATTTTAAATGACTAGCTGAGCTTCCGTCATGTGATGGCAACTAATCAATAAATCATGTGTCATTGTTGTGGCTCAGCATGTCAAATAGCTGCATTTCAGTGTCCGTATTTACAGGTTTTGAGCAATTTTTTTGTTGTACATTTCTAGCTCATTAGCCCTGATTTTAAAAGTGGTTATTTTCATGTCAATGAAATTGGTAGAAAAATCACGTCTTATCTGTTTCTGCCACAGGGAGGAGACGGAATAAGGTAATCAAGGGGAAACCTCAGTTACTTAACACTGCTTGCCACCCCATGTGGGTTTACTAAAGCAGCTTTTCCTCACGAGCAACGTGAAAAAGAAATGCACGGCATCCTGCTAGACACGTCGGACATTTTGATGCTCACGGGAGATGGTAAAAGGATGAGTGTTTTCGAAAGCAGCTTTTGGCATACACAAATCATGAGGTTTGTACTGAGGCCTGGGACATCCGGCTCAAATGATTTTGGTTAGATAACAGCACAAAGATGGACGAATAGAGTTTTGATTACCCTGCCCATCTCTGTTAGTTTTGCCTACCAAAACTCCAGCACAATCTCAATCTGCCATATGAATAGTGCCCTGCATGAGTAGGTGAACTGGCTGGTCACTACACATCCAAATCTCTGCTTTGAGAAGAGTGGCGTACACCTGAAAAAGCATTAACCTTTGTTATGATCTCCCATTGCCATTAATCACATTTTGAGCGTCTTTGCTGTTGTGTCAGAGCACCTAAAGAAATGTTCTTGATGAAGGCAGTTGGTTCACTTGGACTCAGGCCAGAATAAAGCGGTGTTTGTCCTCAGAAAGGTGCTACAAAGAACCGGCCACAATGCAGTTGCCGTCTTTTGTCCGTAGTAAACAGCCCTCGTTCATCAGGATATTGCAAAATCTCAATGTAGTCTTCTCATCGGCCTCAAAAATGTGGTTTTTTTCATGTTTTATTTTATTAGAAGATTAAGTTATTTTCTTCTGAACAATGACTCAGGATGTAATAACCCCCATGTTTATCACAGGCATGTGAGATAACTGCAACTCAGGCAATCTGAAGTGAATTGTGAGAGTTTGTGTAGGTTTCCACAAGTACGAAACTCAGATGCTTGGTTTTCTAATGGCTCTGGTTTACATGTGTGTATATATATCTATACGCATCAAGTCTGTGCTCATATTCCTTCCCTGGATGCAGTGTAAGAAAGCCTGGGTCTTCACTTTTGAAGCAATTAATAGTCAAGGCTACGGCTATATTTCACTCTAATAATTCTTGCAGAAACTGTGCTCCTCTGGGACAAGGCAGAACACAAAGTCTGGTGTAAAATTTGTGAGAGCTGAACACAATTCAGTCACATCAACTACAGAACTGTCTTGCACGGTGGCTCAAGCAGATCAGGAAGCTGATCATCTTTTAGATAGTTCTGAATGTTTCTTCCCTTCAAGAAAATTTTCACAGCATAAATACATTTCAGTTCAGATTTCTCTTAAAAAGGAGAAGAGGTGTCGATACCCAGCCACAGCCAGGATGGTGCCTCCTCCCAAGGCTTGTTGCACAGAGAGGCACCGTTGGGTATGTATGTACCACACCAACGTCCCTCTGCGCCACGTGGTCTTTCTGCCGGGACCACATCTGTTGTGCAGTCTCGTGCACTGGGGTTGTCAGACCCAGAGGGCTGGAAAGGACCTCTGAGGTATCTAGTACATAACCCTGACTTGGAGCAGTATCACCTCCACCTATAGGAAAGTTTTGATGTGTTTGCGCCCTTCTATTAAAAATCTCTGATGACAGAGGTCTGAGCATTTTGCAGGCCATCTTTCTACTGCTTAACTGTTATTGTAATCCTGATATCCCATCTGAATCTTCCTTGCTGCAGATTAAATACTTTGCTTCTTATGCTAACAAGGATGGTGGAAACAGGTAGATTGTTCCTGCCTCTTCACAAAACCCCTTTATGTATTTGAAAACTATGATTATACCTTCTCTCAGCCTTCATTTCTTTGCACTCCTCCTCCCTCATTCATTCAAATTTCTCACGTAGGCTGAGTTTTCTAGGTCTCTGGTTATTTTCTGGACTTGTGTAAGTGGGCAGCTTCATCCTTGAGATGGAGTATTTAACACTGGCCATGATCTTTCAGCTGAGCTCTTACCAGCAGTGAATACAGTGGCAAGTTGTACTGCTGTTCTATGAAACTTAGAAGTCTCAGCTAAAAGGGCTGCGAGGAAATGGTGCGCTGAAATGGAGGACAATTGAGCCATGCTGGTAAGGGACGAGTGGAGCCTCGCGGTAGGTGGTTTTGCTTCTTTAAGTATGGCAATACTTCCAGTGAAGGGAATGACCAATGCCAATGCTACAGTACCCTGAAAATGTTATTTAGTTTTGCTGGAATTTTTTTGTTTTGCTTTTAGCCTCCTTTTTTTTTTTTCCTGACTGAGGAGGAAAAGTATATAGAAGTAATAAAATATAACTTAAATTAACAAGCAAAATAAGTGTCCAGGAGGATGAACTTCACTGCCATTAGAGAAAATAACCAAACATACATGTAGAGGTCTAGCCAGACAAAGCTATACTCCTTTTACATGATGGAATTAAGCGAAGTCCCGCTTAGCTGCCCAGTGCCCGAAATAGAACCCCTGTCAGTTCAACTCCAACCCAGTGTTGTGACTGCTGGGGCAGCCGTCTCACACCCAGCAGCGTGAAGCCTGGGCAGAGGGGTTGAGTCTGAAGTCACGTTCATTTAGAGACGTGCTAAAGCAGCAACTGGAGCTTGTAGCTGGCAACTCGTGTCTCCAAAATCTTCACTCTAACTACACTACTGCTGCCTTTGGTGCCTCTCCCAGGCAGTACTCTCAGCATGGTGCTACATGGAACTGAGCACGTGAACAGTAAGAATAGCAAATGATGATTAATGAACACCTTGTCCCTCTGTTACACTGTCCTTCCCCTCCCAGCATGTCCTTGACAATTTCTTCAGGAGGGGTTTTGTATTATGGCTAAGCTGGTCTAAGGTTCTCTTTCCATGATTGATGGTCCCCATCCCCTTCCCTGCTTCTGGCCATGTAGTCCCCCAGCATCTTTTAGTCCAGCTCCGGTACGTATCTGATCCCATAATGAGCCTCTTCTGGGAGC
Source organism: Burhinus oedicnemus (assembly GCA_008921705.1). NCBI lineage: Eukaryota > Metazoa > Chordata > Aves > Charadriiformes > Burhinidae > Burhinus > Burhinus oedicnemus. The sequence continues at coordinate 3,259,811 of VFFE01009028.1, forward strand.
CAACCATCAGAAAACAACAAGAAAAAGTGATACATTTTTTTCCTGCTTTCAGAATGGCTGGCAATAGTGCTCCCACAGCTGGTTCACCACAAGGTCAGGATGGTGCCAGAAGCAGCACACAGATTAGAACGGGGTGAGGGAGTGGGACATGGAGGCAGCAGACCAATGAGTCAGCCTCAACATCCCTTCTTGCTGTTAGAGGGGAAAAGAAGTCATGGGAAGCCATCACCAGCTGCTTCATTTGTGTTTTCTCTTCTGAAATCTGTGTTTTTAACAAGGATGTGAGCTTCAGCTCCTACATTCCTCTGAAGCTGCAGCTGTCTGTGCTTGAATTAGGTGGGAGGCTTAAGAATGAGAATGTTACAAAAAAAGTTTTAATCCTTCTTTGATCATCTATTTTTCTATTTTTCTGTAAGATTCTCCCCCTGGGCCAGTCCCAGAGCAGAAGTCAATAATGCAATAGGAACATTCACATATTAAGCTTTCTGCATACCAGCTATCATGGGGCGTAACAGCGCTGTGCGTGCAAACTCCTGCTGCCGTCCGCCTCTCCTGCCTCCATCACTTACAGAAGGACGGAGGCAGCAGGCAGGTCAGCAGAAGCCAGAAATCAAACAACATGAGAAATGGCTGGAGAATTGTGACTGACAAGCAGGGGACTTGTAAGAGGCAAATTTTAAAGCCTCATTTCAGTTTTCCTTGTTAGGATGCTGTTAGGCCTCCTACAACAATGACAAGCCTGATACTATCTCAGCAATATTGTATGGCTGAGAGCTGAATGAGGCTCTATCGGACATTAGAATCTCTCCCTAATGTTTTACTTCTGATACTCAGGAAATTTTGTTCTGCACTTCAACCAGAAGAGAAACCATCATTTGAATAAAATAAACAACCAAACATTTGGCAAACACATTATTTTAATTGTAAATGTGGTAACTATTTGGAAATGTTGATATTTTCTGGCAAGCGCAGTGCACACATGTATGCTATTAGTCACCCAACACATTAGATTTGTGATAAATATACTACTTAAAATAGATTTGCTCAGTGTTTGGAACTTTTGTCTTCTTTATTCAATAAATCTCAAAAACTGTAGCAGATGGAGAGGAGAAAACATTTTTGACCTCAGAATGGAATAGTTTGATGGAATTTCAGCGGACAGACGACTTCTGTGTGTTAATACCGTCATATTCAAAATGGTTACTACCGTGGATCGCAGCGCTGTATTACAGGCTTATGATAACTATTGCCATAGAGCACATTTAAATCTAGTTGGTAAGGATGGGTAGAAAGAAAAATAACTTCATGTACTGCATCTGCTCCTGAATCTTTAGCAGTTTTTGTGGTTTGCCATACATTCTTATTTTTACCAAGTTTTCCTAAGGAAACAAGGCTTATACAGTCATGTTTCAGATTTTTATCTGTTCCTCCATAATAATTTTGTACCCATGGCCTAATTTCAGGTTTCATATATACTAAAGTGCTGGACATTTTGTAAAATGAGGTATAGAGGTAGAAGAAACCAAATTGGTGTCCTAGTAAAGGCGAAAAGTGATCTCAGGTTGTTAAGCATCAAGGGATTGAAACAGGAGAGAGATTTAGGTATGTTTCAGGTCTGGGAAAGGGTTCAAATGGTTGCTGCCACAGTTTTAGACACTGAAAAAGAGCCATAGGATCAGCTACAGAGCTTACTGATTTTGATCATTTTATTATCCTTCTTTCTGTGTGATATATCCCTATAAGCAGGAAAGTGACAGTTGTGTGCGTTACACAGAATGAAGGAGACATTTTGCTTCATTTTTAGTTGCTTTGGGTCTTATTCATAACAGCAACGGCTTACAGCCAAAATCGTGTTTCTCTCTGAATGTTTGAGGTATGTGACCCATTGAGAGCATACGCAGGTTTGGTCTCCGCTGGTGGGTGGTAGAGGAGTGGACTCAGGTCTCGCTCTCACCAACATTTGTAGCATGTTGTTAACTCTGTGCATATTGATAGCCCAAATGGGAGTATTTTTATAGGTTTAAGATGAAGCACATGTGTAAGTGTTGGCAGGGTCAGTTCCCACGAGCTCGGTGTTTCTATCAGCTAAGGGAGCAGCTCTCTTAACTCAGGTGAGGTTGACGCGAGTGCCTTACAGAAGGTTTCATTCTCACTGACAGCTCATGTTAGCAGCTAAGTTTTCACATTGTTTCTTTGTTTTCATGTGGTGCTTTGCTGGGTTATGAATACCTTTAAACTGGTGCATGCCTGCAATTACATGTGAAAGCAATATTCATTGTCCTTCCAAAACCTGTGCTGCAGAAGTCCGAGGGAGAAAACTAAAGGAAAGGTCTTTTTACATGTGAAAAACATATCAATCTAAGCTAACAGCTGATTTCAGCAGCCTCTTCTGGTGCACTCCTGTGGCCAGGAAAAAGAAGGTTCTTTTTCTTTCCTGCAAGAAAATTGCCCCCCTAATGTTACTCTGAGGCAGGGTGAGGAGAGTGAAGAGGAAATTAGTGTTTCTTCTCGTCATTTTGTTCCACTCAAAGGCTGTTAGCCGCCAATGAAAGCAGTTGCGCTCCTGTTGGCTGCCGCCTTTGTGTATTAGGCAGAGGGAAATGACAGCCTGCTGTAAAGGAAGGGCCCTTTTCACCAGAAATCATTGAAATTCCCTTATCCTGGCCCTGAACGAGCAAGCGAGGAAACAACAGCAGGAGACAGCACGATGTGTTGGCAATGGAGGGGAACGGCCATGGAACAATTGATGTGAAAGGCTTCAGCTGAAATCAGCATGTGGCCCGTGCAGCCGGCCAGCCTGGCCGCCCTAGCTGCCATGAGGTATTTACACCTTGGACAAAGTAAGGGGAGTGCTAAAAAACCATGAGAGAATCGTTAGACTGTGTTTATTAACAACACAGTGCTTTATCTTCAAAGCGTTGCACGCAATTAACCAATATATTCAGCAAGAGCAGTAAATGGGTAGCATTCATTATCACCCAGGCACGATCTTACAAAGCAGATTTGAAGTGATGCGAAGATGCAATTGAAGCCTTGGGAAGGAAGATTTTTAACCTACTGTTTGAACTGGTGCAACAACGTTTTGAACTACTTCATGCCACCTTGTCCTTTCAGTCTCCGTTTCACCAGGCAAGAATTGCCCACAGGGCTGAGAGGGTATTTCGGTGTCTGCTCTTGTCACTTTGGTATCTGCCCGTTAGGAGCTAGGATGAAATCTGTTCGCTTCATAGACAGATGTGATTACTCTTGGAGGATAGTCGTCACTTTCAATCATTAGCAGAAGCGGTCCAAAACCATTACTTTATGTGAACGTCCTCATCGAGTGTGCACCTGGCCTCTGGATACAGGGGAAGCTGGACTAAAGTGTGCTTGTTTTGAACATAAAATGTGACACCTTTTCCAGGTTCAGAGAGGGTGGCTATTCAGTGGCGTTGGATCAGTCCCTAACTCCCGGGTTCAATTTAAGCCACTGGCAGCAGCAAAAGAAAGCTATAGCCAGTCCTTCAAAGCAGCCAGATTCCAATTAATTTTTGATTAGCTACAGAAATTATACATAAAGTCAGACACTCCTACATGCTTTCACACAATAATACGTAGATTAGAAGACAAAATCAATCCCAGAAAGAGAATTCAGATCATGGAGAGCTCTTCTAACGTAAAACAATATAGCGGTGGTGTTAGTTGTCTGAGTATTGTCATAGTAAACCTTTTCAAAGTGATCTTGTCATTCATAGGACAAAGTCACTTCAATGTGGATGCACAAGTACCAGTTCCAAGAAATACTGGCAATCTTTTCATTAAGGCTTTTTCCCCCCCCTCTCTTTCTTCCTCCCACCATCACTCTTTTTTCCCCCAAAGAAAGCATTGCACAATGGCAGCAAGAGGAAAAAGTCTGTGAAACTCCAGGTCAACAAGAAAGTCTCATTTCTATCAGATTTGTTGGGAACCTTTAGATTTTTTTTTTGTTTGTTTTTTTTAAGAGTGGGCTTCTAGTGCTGCTTGCTTCTGTAGAGTCTTTGTAAATTTAGACCGTTTGAAATGACTCTGAGCAATCCTTTGGATGTTTTCTAGTGCTTTCTAAAGAAAATCTACTCATTATAAATATCACTAGCTCCAGTAAAAATGGAGCTTGTGCACAAATACCAAAGTACTTCCTTCTGCTTCTGTTATGTTTAGTTTAATGTCTGAGAGATTATTTGTTCAGCTAGAATTTTATTTGTGATAACAGCCTGATAAATAGAAAAAGGCAGTGATTAATTTATGTTTTTATTAAACTATCAAAGCTTCAAGTAGTACGATATTACAATATAAATATTGTGAATTGAAATGCTAAGAACTGATGAAATTAAAAAAAAAAACCAAACAAACCCAAATGGTGCACCCTTTAGTCCAGTTTTTACCAGACAGTAATCTGCCCATGTAGAGAGCTCAACAGGCTAAAATGCAGGTCCAAGCTGTGCCACAGATTCCTGTGCTGCCTTAGATCGCCATTAGCAACTGCATTTTTAAAACAGCTGCTGATGTGCAATGTTTTGTATGCTCTAATGAGAAAGTAGCCATCAATCCAGGACTGCTCCAGAGGCCTTGGTGCTTCAACCCTTCGGCTGCCATGGGCCAAGCTGGGCACCCAGCCTGCTGGAAATGAAATTAAGTTTCCCTTTGTTGCACACATTCATGATGATGGGAGCTGTACATGCACAATGTGGCTGAGTTAACATGACTGTGGTAACTGCAACATTTTACTTTTCCTTCCAACTGCAGCTAACTATCCCAAAATGTATTTTGTTGCTAATGCCAACACATTACTTTAGAAATTTAAAACATGCATGGGCCAAAATGCTTTCTTTCTTCAGGATTTTTTGTTTTACAGCTGTGATTTCACAAAAAATCCATTGTTGGTTTACAAATCAATGGTAACCTACAGTATTTCATGTACCCAGAGGACCGCCCCCTTGCAGACCAGGAGAAAGAATTCAAACAGTTGGATTTGCAGCTATTGATTCTAAATGGCATGACAGCAGGACCACGACATTTCTGTTCTTAAGTTGTACTGTGGCTCATACAGGGATTAGGAGACCGATTGCTGTGCCTAAACAGGCAAAACTCTTTAACTATCAGCATTTCAGCCTTACTTCGTAGTTCAGACACAACTAAAGACCTTGGAAATTCAGAACAGAGGTATGTACTTTCCCCCTTCTCTATTCTTGCACTGTGTCATATGGCTGGAGGGGGCAGCTCGGATGGCACTGAGGTGGGAGATGTGCTGCAGCCGGCTCAGAGCCACCGTGGTAGGAAAGGGAAGGTGGTGCAGGCTGCCCAGGAGAGGAGGAGAATGGCTGTTAATATGAGACAGCCCTTCAGGCAAAGTGCTTAAGACCCAACACAGAAAAAAAGTGTAAAGGACACATAGTGTGAACTTCTTAGCAGGATTGTTGCCAGACTGCTTTGTCTCTTGCTTGTGGAATCATCTTAGATGTGCCGCTGATATGTAAAGGTGTTGAACCGAAATGCCACTTCTTCTTCAAGGGTGCCTGCTCTCCCGTAGTGCGGTAACAATTGCTCCTGGATGCCCCTTCTTTCCTGCTGGTGGCAAACTGCGTTTGTGCACAGGGGAAGCCAAGATGCTCCGCAAGTGACACCCTTGGTACTATGGAAAATTATAGAAAATACAGTTAAGCTTTGTCCTGCTAGGACAGTCAAGGCTGTCACAGCAAGGAAGGATGGAAATGTTCTTGGCTCACTTGTGTTCAGTCATTGCCTTGGTCTGTTCTACACGTGTGCTCACCTGCATGGGCTGCTGGACTTCCACCATTGCTCATTGCCATAGTGGCTTCCTCCCTAGAAACCCGGCAGATCCAATACCTCCACCTGACTCCAAACTGGACTGTGATGGGCAGAAGCAGTATGCAAATAGCAAGCTCATAGCTGATACCAGAGCAAAAGCCTATGGCTGGGACTAATGGTGCTGGGTTGTCCCATCAGGTCCTGGAATTTATACCAAAATCAAAATCTGCAGGTGTGATATGGTGCATGATATTTAAGATGAATGTTCCAGTTCTAGTGAATATCCAGAGAGACAGAGGAGACAGATTCTGAATTTGCATTTAAATGAAGCAATAATCAGATGGGGGACATGACCTTTTGCTGAAGTAAGAAGGAAGGGGCAGGGAAACTGGAGAAAATGCCTATGGGCAGCAGTGGGAAAGCCAGACTGTGGCATGCACAGATAATATCTGGCTTACAATGTCTACTGGTACAAAGCCACTGTTTTTTCTGAGTTGATTTGAGCCTGCTGGATAACTTTACTCTGATCCAGACATTTGCCTTCAGTGCCTTCAGTGGCTTCAGTGTTTTTGAGCTAGCACTTAGAATGCCTGGAACTGGGTTTGTGAGTGAACAAGGGTCCCAAACAGGCAGTTAAACAGCACATGACTGCGGCTCCAGTTGTTTTGTAGTGCGACTTGCAATTGCTTTTTCACTTACTATTCCTTCAGGCAAACAGACTTTTTAATTCCTGTGCATTTCACAGGAAGATTTGCAGATCTGCCCTTAATGTTTTGCTTCATCTGATTGCTGTTAAGAAATACCAGGGACTTGGACTTGAATTCTCTGCCTGGAGACATTTTTGTTTGCTTAACAGATGATCAGCCGATACAGAGAAATTTTGAACAAAACTTCCTGAAACTCCAAACTGTATTTCGTATGTTCCTTTAAAGTTAGTTTTGTAGTGTTCAGAGGTCTGTGCATTACACAGTAAATGATTTATCCTGCCACAATATTCTTCATTAGCGTGGAAGGAGTGAGATGAATTTCTTGGATAAAGACTGTTTTAGGGTTGAATTTTAGTCTTGGTTTTTAGAAAGCCACATCAGTCGTGATCTAATTGCACTATTTCAGCAGAGCTGACATTTAAAGTATGTAATAATTCTACCACTTCAGACAACCACTATTTCAAGGACTATCTCCTAGAAACTAAATTAAGGATCATCTAGACTGAAATAAGAAGTGTTGAAGTATTGTCAAATAAAAAAAAAATTAAACAGATTAATCTACAGGGAAATAATCGTGATTTGTTTATGCAGCAATTTGAGATACACTAGCACTGAAAACATGCAGGTGGCCAGTCAGCCAGAAAGATTTCACTTACTAGAATTTCAAGTCTTCTTCGTTCTACTGACATAAATTTATTGGTAAGAAGACAGCGACGTTTGGTTTCGATGCTTAAAACTGCATATTGGGAGAAAAGTCTCAGGGATTAATCTTAATAAATGTCACTCTTAAAAGATGATCAGCTTCAAAACAAATCTGTCAATCCCAACCCTGTATTTGTGGTTAATACACTCTTTGTATTAAGCAGCTTTTCACAGTAAAATGTTGGAAGCGGAGGTACTGAGGGGTCTCTGCCTGGAAGACAAGCTACGAGGGACTTATGTGGAATGGCTGGGCGAACAAAGGAGAGCAGGCAGCAACTGTTCCCTTGCTCCTCCAAAGATTAGCACTGATAACAATAAAGTGAAATAAAATAACATAATCCAAACCAGCACATTTCTCAGCTTGGTTTTCAGCCAAGTCATGTGTCAGTGAGTGTGGATCTCTGCCTCCCAAAGGCATTGCCTTCTCTCTGCCTCTAAAAAGCGGTTCCCATGGCTGTTCACTGGCTGCTTAACTGCAGGAAGGAAAAGATGAACTAGTTAGGTACTGGCACAGGGTCTTGCCATAATATCTTTTTTGTTTGTTTCTCTTTTATAGCAGCAGTTAAGAAACGTGTGCTTATTTTGATTGTAAAAACAACCTTCTCTTTATATTCCTATTTCTTATATGGCATCATAGAATTATGATGCATTTTACACATGCAGGCGTTGTCCTTGCACTAAGAGCTTGAAATGTAAAAAGAAAAGAAGCCAAAGCAAATAAACACAAGGTAAAGCAGAGGACAGCAGCACAGGAGAGAGGAGAAAGAGAATTGGCTGTTTGGTGAGGTAAGATTTAGAGGGATTTTGAAGACAATCTGGAGGATGAAGACAGGATAATTATTCAATTGCAGGGACCCAAATAGACTGGGAAAATAGTGAAGCAAAACAATAAAGCAAAAAGAGTAAGAAGAGCAGAGAAATCAGGAGGAATGGAAAATTAAAACCAGATGTTGGCAGTTTCAAATGTATTTAGTTTTAAGGACCATTTCATACAACAGAACTTGGTATTTAAGCTGTGGAGGAAAGATGTGAACACTGACCTGACGGAGTTAAGGAGCTGGTCTCAGGGACAGTAACCTTTCAAACTTAACCACCGGACATAAGTAACAGAAGGAAGCAAGTATTGAAATTGTCTGGGCCATCTGAGGAAATGCTGGCTGACCGCACTACAAGGCCAGACTGCAGTGCCTTCCCACTCGGCCTCAGCCAGCGTGGACGTGGACACGATGCATTTTTCCCTCGTGCCTCAGTTCTCCAGCTGCTTCCTTAACCCAGTGTCATTGTGGAAAACACTACAGTGGAGGGGGCCAAAGACCCACATAAATCGATATGTTCATGCCTGAGACCTCACATGATCAGATGCTGCACAAGAGCCAGATGGGAGGTATTCTGATGGACAGTCCAATATACCACGATCCTGGTTCTACACAGCAGAGTTGCTGGTGGGCAGGTTTGTTGGCAGAGTCACAAGTACCGAGGTTGCAGCACACTCAGCCTAGCTTTGTTGCGTCTCTCTTTAACAGTCTCTGTTTAATTTGATGGGAGTTGCTTACCACTAATGACACCCAACTTAAAAAACAGAATTATATTTGCATAAACATTGAGGAAGGCAAAGGCTCTGAGCACTTGTACTTTGCGGAAGAGGTGGAAGCTATGGGGGAGCACTGTCACTGAGGGGTCCATGTAGGCCTAGCTGGGGTCACTTTAAAAGCACTATCGCCTTTTTGGACACTTAATTTTAGGTGTACACCTGCAATAGATTATTGTAGTTTTTGTTGTGGATAAGGATGGAAAAAATACCTTTCAAGAAGGAGCCATTGAAGCTGTACACTATTTTGGTTTTATTGTAGCTTTTCGTACAGCCTCACATGACATTCTTATAAGCAAACTCAAGAAATATGGTACGTTCATCTGAACTACAAGGTGAATACACAATGGCTGAAAAATTCTGCTTAGAGCAATTTAAAGTTTTATAAAATGCCGAGAAATACAGCATATTTATTGTCATGAAAAGGTTGTTATGCAGCCACAGCTTTATTAATCAATAGCCTTATGTTAGAAGTAAAAGGATGATTGGAGAAGATGCAGTTCCATTATTTATGCGGAAGTAAGCAACTAATGCACAAAATAGGAGGAAGACTGAAACATCCAGTGCTTTTGTTTGTCTCCACCACTGAAAAAAACCTAGCTGTGACCACAAATTATTGACTACGAAAAAAAAGGAAAGCTAGGGACAGTGAAGAGGGAAAGAATGGAATAAAAAAAAATGTATTTATAGAGTTAAAAGAAAGATATTTAAGCACATTATTAATAATTTCAGGCCCCTAGATTTGTAAGAAACAGCCAACATACATTTATCAATGCTCACACAACATCAGATCAATCAGACTTCCTTTCTTGACAGGCTAACCAGCTTAAACGATAAGAGGAAGCAGTAGAAATAGTATATTATATCTTGATTTTAGAATAAGTTTTGGTACAGAATTGTGTGACTGACCATCCAGGGAAACAGGATTAAGATGGACTTACACAGAAGGTTGAAAAGCTGCATTCAGAGAAGTTACCAATGGTTTCTTCTCCAACTGGGAGGCAAGAATGGTTCTAGTCCTCCACTACTTTCATCAGCAGTGAATGATGAGGTAGAGAGGAAATCTATAGACATGCAAACATGATGGAAAGGATTACATACCCTGTGGAAGACAAGATAAAAATTCAAGATGACTTTGGTAAACTGGAGAAATGATTCAAAACAGTAAAGGGAAGTTCAGTAAAGAGAAGGACAAAGTGCTGTGCATAGGGAGCAAAAGTTAGTTGACAAACACATGACAGCAAGAGGCAGCAGGATTGACCAGGGGATAATGACAAGCAGGTATTAACGCTGCTGTGTTTTATTCTTGGAGATCAGGAAGCCTCATCTGAAGGAACGTGCAGCTTGGGTCCTACATTTTAAATGAGGGTAACTGGAGAAAGTTCAGAGTGGAACTAAAAGAATAGTAAGGGCTTTGGAAAAAATGGTCTAGGCTGCAACTCTGAGGGAATTGGTTTCTGGTACTGAAGAAAGTAGACTGTAAGGATATGATGAGTCTAATGATATATTGATACTAGGAGATCATTCTACAAAACAAAATAGCAATCAGGTTTTTTCCATTTTCGCTGAGCACAGGGCAAGCACGAGTGCATTTCATTTGCATCGGAAAGACTCAGTTGTGTAGCAAGGACTGGTTTTGCCATTTGCTGTCTTATTTGTTGTTAGGATAGTGAAGACTGGAGCAGGTTACAGGGAGGTTGTAGAATTGCTGTTATTAAGGAATTAAAGAAGCATCTGTCATGAATGTTCAAATTACTGTTAATCCTGTTTCCGTGTAAGGGAACGGACTGGAGACAGGCATGCCCGGGATGTGATGAACATCTGAATCACCTGAACGTGCCTCTTTGCAGAAACTAGAGAGGCAGTATTATGCAGGATATAGGCTCCAATTTAGCTTCTCCAAAGTTAACCAGGAAGACATTTTTAAGCATTTGGCTCTTGCCTAATGTCAAGATCTGTGCATTGCTCTCTTAGGTCCAGTTTATCATTCCCCACCTCTCGTTTGTGAGGACCAGTTGGCACATGCTCTGTTGGTATTTGTGATCTGCTTAGGACATGGTGCCATTTTCTCTAAAGCAAGACAGCTTTCATCCTTTCACCCTGCCCTTCTCTGCATCTAATATCATGCTTTCAGATGTATCACCAGGGAAACTACCCCAAGTCAAAAGTAAAAGGTTTTTATTACTGATGTTATTTGGGAATTTGTGCTATTTACTTGTCTTTTGCATGGCCCAATGACCCTCACCTTTGAGCAGCATAGAGAGAGATCCTTGTATGTGGTAGTTTCTGACATAAGCACCGCTGCCAAGAAGTGTAACATGAAATCCTACTCTTTTTCTGTCAGCTTGTGTCACTAAAACCCTTACAACAGCTTTTTCTCACCAAAGACTTTGTCTGACTGTATAGGAAGGTATCTATGTTTCCAACATCTATTAGGATGTAATAATGTTCTGTCCTTGCTGACATGTAGTGTAGCCTCAGGTTAACAGAGTGTTTTGAGTGTATGAGAAAGGAAGCAGCGTAGCAAAATGTGAAGGATTCCCTGGTTGACTACTCCCTAGCTTGTTATCCAGACATGGATGCTCAAGGTGCTTTGAGCTTCTCCTTTCTGTGTGGGCCTAGATCTGGTTTCCAGTCTTGGGCTCCCCTAGGGCCACTCTGAGAGCTGCAGTGCTCCTAGGAGTCCTGCCTCCCCCCTCGAACACCGATGTACCCACAGGGTCAGGTGACTTGCAGAATGTGTGAGTGAACAAGTTTTGCACAATATTTCTGGGCCTCCTTTTTTACTCAGAGGGGAAACCATGAGAGGTTCCACATCCTTACCAACAAGGCAGGAGACTCCCTGATGCAGGGAAGGGTATTTCACACCTATTCGCCAAAGGGCACATGTGGCACCAATTTAGTCCTTGCCAGTGAGGGGTTCATAGACCCCCCCTGCCAGGTGACTTCTGGCCAAAATCACCTTCTCTTTGCTGTCTTGAGTAGGAGATGGTTTATTTCTGAGGGTGATTATATTTCAGTGGGAGAGCACTTAAGCTAATTGCTAGGTATTGTGAGTCCTGTGCCAACATTCCTCTGGAGTTTTAGTTCAAAGGCCTGTGTTGCAATCAAAATACTTTGCTGTTTGACATAGATATACCCAGAGTTCATCAGCTGGAAGAGAATGACTGCATTGTGTGGACAGAGTGCACAGATATTGTCAAGGCAGCAGCTAACCAAGAGTAAAATCCGAGGGTGAGATTTCCTGTTTCGGTTCCTCAGGATGAACAGTGCTGAATAATTGAGAAGCCCTTTTCCTGAAGCTGGTGCTGTATCGAAGGACCATCAACAATGTACCTTCTCATCACCAAAATTTACTTTATTGCTCAATTTCGTGTCTTGATAAATGCAGTGGGGATATTTATATCTAGTTCACTTGTTCAGCTTGATAAGTCATACAGAAGCAGTGAACTTCAGGCCATTTCATTTGATAGCATTCCCAGTCTAGTATAAAAAGAAAAATATCTGCAAAACCAAGTCTTATTGCTATTTACAACACATGCTGTGGCTTTTTACTGTGAAATATTGTGATGCCTATCAACAAAGGTTAGTGCAGACAATTTTTTGGGAAAGCGTGTGACGTGTATGAAATTCACAGCCAGTGTACGGAGGGGGTATGGGTGGAACAGTCGCTTTCTAGAGAGACCATAGTCCATGAATCTTTGCAGAGAAAACAATGAGGAAATAATGAAAAACATGTGTTTTGCTGATACCTCCCCCCCCTTCAAATACAAATAATTTATTGTGGTGTTTTTTTCTAAAACTTTGCTTTCATGAAGACCATGCATTATAAGTATATTTGGTAAGTTCATTATACATTTGTGTATGTATACACACATGCTTCAACATACACCATGTCTTTTATTGGTGACTCCATCTTCCACCCAGGTAAAATCTGTAGGGCTTTCCAAACTTTAAAAGAGATCAGGGAGCCTTTTTGCTGGCATGTGTAATTGCTTTGCCCATTTTTACAGGGAAGCTCTTTAGCGTGCAGCTATTCTGCACAGTAGTTTAGAACAGCAGAGCCAAGTGAAATTATGGTGGGAGTTTTCAGCAGACAGGCTGTAATTATCCAGTTTGGAATTTGACCAGAGTGAAATAGAAGCTTGCCTACCAATAAACATACTTGAAGTAACATGTTTTTGAAGTTTTTAAACAAAGAAGCGTGTTTGGATGGTGAAAGTGCAAGACGGGAGTCACAAAATCCATGTTGCTGTGGCATACATTTAGTAGCTATACTGTGAATTATTTAAGCTCTCCTTCCCCCTGTTTTTTCATCAAAAAGGAACAATAGTGTGGGGCCTTACCACCACTTGCTCTCTTCATTTTTACCCTGTATTACCTCAGGAATGATGATAGGGTTGGCAGGAGTATCTTGGACTTTTAGCTTCAGTTGTTCTGTGCTCACTGGATTCTCATCTGTGATTCCAGAATGGCCTTGCCTGTGCAGGGCCAAATTAATTACCACAGCAAGGACAATTGTGTGAGTGTTTGTCTGCAGCAACTCCACCCTGTAGAATTATTTATAATTTTGGCAATTATTTCATTTGCAAAATAGGATTGCCATTATTTTTTTTTATTTCAATAGAGTATTTTCCCATGGTGGGTTATTCTATGGTGGCTGTGAGCTTCTCTGTGTAGACAATCTCCTTGCTTAGGACTTTTGCATTGCCCTTCAGATCTGTGTGGAAATCACTAGGAAGAACAAACTACCATAAGGGAGCTAACCGCGATACAGCAATCCAAAGCAATGTTTCAGTTGTGAAACAGCTATGTGAAAGCGAGGTTTTGTTTTCATGCGGAAGTTTTCCCCATAATTTTCTCACCAGTATGCTTCACATCATTTTTGAAACTTCCAAATTTTGTTGTCCGTTAATTAGTCCAATAGTTTTGGCTTATGGAAGAGAGGGAGGGAGCTTTAGCTTTAGCTTTAGCACAGGATGAATCAACGTACATGTATATACTTGTAGAGAGGCAGGGCAGAAGTGATAAAAGATTGATCTGCTCAGAGTTGACCTCAATTACTGGTCTGCTGCAAGGGATATGCTAGGGCTAATTTTGCTCTAAGTGTCATGAGACGTGAAAGTGGCAATACGGCATGGATGAAGTGCCACCATGGTATGCAGAGATGAGTAACTAACTGGAAAATATGAAAGAGTGAAGAGTGTGTAAAGGCAAACCCAGTAACCTCTCAGGCTCAGCTTCTGGATATGCTTCAAAAAATCTCTGAAACTCAGTAAAGCTGAAGCACCTGAAACTATAGTCAGCATAATTAAGGTTTTGTGACAAAAATCAAATGCTTATCCAAACTATCGGTTTTCATTGCAAACCTTACCAAGCTATAAGGTTGTCTCTTCTTCAAAGATCGAATCTTCATTGATGCTATTCTCAGTCACGAATCTCTCAGGAGACCTCAGGAGATAGCCAGCAGCTTTCTATCACGCATTGTGCTGCAGTCAGGAACAGTGCAGGAGCTCTTTCTGATGCTACCTCCACAGCCATGGGATTTTTTTGAATGACCTAGAGAAAGCATAAATTCTAGCCATGGGCTCTATGTAAATGAGTCAAAAACATTCCTGACTAGACGGAGCAGATTTATAACTTCTGTGAAGCAGAACAAGCTTGTGATATTGGAGCCACACAGCTAAAAATGCACTTAAATTCTTGTAGTCACCCTGAGAACATACCACACATACTTTCACACACAAAAAACTAGACATACAACCTTTTCCCCTTGCATTGCTTCATTTTTTCCTACTATTTCACAAAGTAGCTATGTTTTCATTAAGGACAAAATATGTTATGTATTTATCACTCATCTCAGCACACTGTCATTCTTTCTTGCGTTGCTTCCAACCTAGTACTTCTGCATTTGTTTTTTTTTTAATGGGATATTATGTAAGATTGGATTCTGGTCTTGCTTATTGTGGTAGACCTCTGAAGGCATGCCACTGGCTGCAACCTAGTTTCACAGATAATTAGGCGGCATTGTGCTTCTAAATTTTAAATTTGACCACCCAGATTCAGACGCCTGATTCTATTACTTAAAGAAACTACAGTGCTCACATTTTCTGTCCAAGTGATGAGCACAGTAGCTCACTGAAGCCTTGGCTAAGGGAAGACTAGGCTCCACATAGCTGAACACTAATTTACATTGCCATGTATCCCACGATCTTCTTGGGCTGTGTGACAATGGGTAACCACCCTGTCTGGTTTTAAAGCTTTTCAAGATTTGTGTTGCTGGTATTAATTCTGTTTATATTTACAGCACAACTGAGTCTCCGATTTGCTTAACGCAATAACATAGCGGTAGTCTATCTATCTGTTACAAAGGAACACACAGTACAAAGAGCTCAGCTGCTGGTTGAAATATTCCAATCATAAAAAGTGCTGCTAATTTAGCTAGGCGATAAATACATTAATTGAGAATATTTATGAAGACTTGTTTGTGCAGATGGCCAAAGACAATAACAGAATGATATTTCCTTACTACGTGAGGAGCTCATGTTTATCACATGCTAGTATGGCAGGTATTTACGGTGTTTACTTTCAGCACGTAGGTTTAGGTCTCTAAGTTAGGGGCCTAGACCTGATTTTATTTCATCTGAGTTAGGCATTTCACCAAGCTGGGTAAGTTGGAAAGCAGAGGTGTCCTATTTCTCTTAAGTAATCAAAGCAGGGGGCAGAGAGAGAGGGAGAGGGAGGAGGGGAGAGAAACACAAAAACACTCTGGAGAAAAAGCTTTTGTCCCCTGCCATCCAAGTTGCCTTCTGGAGATTAGATACCTAATTCTCCATTGATCAGGGTGATTCAGTTAAGTGCCTGAAGTCATGTGGGACTACCTACATCACCCCTTAGAGTAGCCCATCTCTGTCCACTGACTACATATGGAGAATGGCCTTCTGACTTGTTCATCTAAAGTCTGATGATTAAAGTAAGTTGCATGAATAGTCCTCTCCAGGCCAGAACTGGTTAAGAGGGAAATTGTTTTGAGGGTTATCCTTACCTCTAGGGTATTTGTCTCAAGGAAAGAAAAATGTGGTGGACTTTGGACTACCTGGTCTCAATCCTGGGCTTTTGCTAAAAGCAGCTTCATATCATTTAGGAGAGGTGTTTGTGAAAAAGGCACTCCTAAACCACATGTGCACAATTCAGGTTCATCTTCTCAGTCTGGCTTTCCCCCTGCAACCCAGTGCTGCCAGAGGGACATGTGGAGAGGTAGGAAACACCATTTTCTACTACTTCATAGTTACCTACATGGGAGGCCCTCCGGGACAGGAAGTCTAAGGAAGTTTTGTGCTTCTGATCATCTTGCAATTCATTTATTTCCAAAGTATATCTAATTGTGAAATATTGGGCACACTAAATGCTGAAACAGGCCACAGGATTCTCAGCGCTATTTTATTCCTAGTAGATCAGCTGCACCTTTATAGGGGTTGGGTGGCAAGGGCACTTTCAGTGCTGCAGGGTTTAAAATCCAACCATGTCTAGATAATTTTGTGATTTCATTAGGTCCTTAAGTAGATGTACTGAATGTGACTATAACAGTTCTATGCCTTCCGTCACCACATATTTTTGGACAAATCATCCATATTTTGCCTGTGATTTTTTTTTTTTTTTCCCAGGCAAATCCTGTGTTGTACAGCATTCCTGTCCTTTGTTAACCCCACTCATGAAAGCTCAATCCACCAGCTGTGCAACATAGTATCTCTCCTACTCTAACCTCTGTTTTGGAAGGTTACAGATACTCAGAGAGAACACATACGTGCTCTGAATCTCATTCTGTCATTAAATGCAATTTTACTCTTTCTTTATATCATAGGTTTTCTATGAGATAAAAACTGAGAAATTTCCCACAAAAGCCAATTTTAACTTAAAATGAGGAAAAGCATGAAGAGATTATTTGTGATGTAATTTACAAATATTTATTTAGTTCTTTTTTTAGTACTCAGAGGAAAGATACTTCTAATTTACTGCACTCTAGCTGATGGTCTGCAGACCAAATCTGGTCTGTGGGATGCTTCCACCTGGGTGGAGAAGATGGAGATTAACTGTTCTTTTCAATACCCAAATGCATCTTTTCACTCCCATTTTTTTCAGAGTTTGGAAAAACACCCACCCCGTACTACATTGACTGTCCTCAAGTTGTTCATAATATTTGTTCTGGAGACAAAATAAACTACAATACAGCTAAAAGAGCTTAAAAACTCTGGGCATATGATTTCGCTCTCTTCCTCGTTACTCATGTGATGGGTGAAACTGAAGTTGAAGGAAATGAAAGTCAGGACTATGCAAAAACTGAGTGCAGACAATGACTCAAAAGGAAAATGGATTAGACTGAGAGTTTGTTTTGACAGATTTTCAGGTAAAATTTGGGTCTAATAGCGAATGCAAGAACATTGACTTTCTGTTCCTTGTGCTGTCTTGAAAACAGTGTCAAAGAAAGCATTAGCATACAAAGCTTCCTCACAAACAAAGGCTGGTAAAAATTCAGAAGGCATTATTTGTTCAAGTTAAAGTTAATTTAAAACCATTTCTGATATTTTTACTTCTCGATTGGGTAGTGGTTAGCAAGGTGTCAGGGATGGAGGAGGAGGCATTGTATAACTGTGCTGAAGAGAGCCAACAACCACTGCAGTTCAAGGCAAACTGTTCAGCGCCGTGCAGGCTGCTGCTGATTTAACCTCCCTTATTGTTCCTGACATTGTTCACAATCATATTAAAACATGATAACATCAAGAATGCACAGATTTCTGCAACCTAATTTCTCTAAATCACTTTACAAATCTGTTCTTATTAGATATCCTTCCCTCAGTAATAATTGGCTGGATATTTTAATCATTTCAATGTATTCTATGTCCCAGTTAATAAAAGCCTTGTAAGGGTATGTTGATCTCAAGGTGTTAGTGCTTATGAAAGATACAGGTCTGGTTGTTCTAAAAATGAAGCCTTTTATTATCTGTGAGCAAGAATAGCAGAAAACTGCAGTGTTTTGATATACCAAAGTACACAGACCCTGACCTAAACGGAAGTTCAAATTCATTCTCTTATGAAGCTTTTATGACTGACCTCCAGCTGCCAAATATGTGGAGGGTTTTTTTTAATGTGGACACCTGTCAAGAATAAATGGCTTGAGACTACCTTCCTTCACATAAGCTACTAAGAATCTCCTCAAATTCATGCAATAAATAACACATGAATAACCTGGAAGAGAGCAGCATGCCCTAGCATGTACTGCAAAACCCCATCGGAAGAAAAAATGAGGAACTAACAGCAAGCAGCTTTCAGGTACTCACAAATCACACAAAAAAAAGTAAAAGAGAACGTATCATACACTGAACCATGCCACCTTTGATACTTTAACTTCTTTTTGAGTAGCACAGAATAATAAGAATAACACATTTGTTCTTTGGCTTTCCTTGCAATAAATGGGTTTGTGATTACAGAGCAGAGGAGTCAAAAGCAAATCTACTAGACATTCAGTTGAAGGAAATGGATCAGATCTGAAAAATCTACAGAGTCTAACAATTGTTTTTCCACTCAAGATCTCAAAGAATTCAAGACCCTTATCAAGACTCTGCCTACATACTCCTAGGAAGACTTAATCTCAAACTAGAGTAATGCTTAAACCAAAACACCGCAGCAAGAATTGTGACGAAAATTATTTGTCGTCATTGGTATTATTTTCTCGGTGAACCCTACAGTGCCAATCCTCTCCTCAAAGAAAGACTGCTGCTTATTACGGAAAGAAAAAAGACAACACACTAGTTGTACTTTTATGAATCTTTCTGTTGAACATGCAGTGTTTGATGTACTTAACTGGTTGCTTGTTATTTGTGTTATCTAGACTATGGTATGCAGAGTACACACAGCCACCACGTACAGCACTCAGTACAAACAGTGGATCATCATACCCAAGTCACGGGCAGTCTTCTCTTCAATCCCAGAGTGAGGAGTTTTCCCAAATGGCACGTCCTTTGGCAAAGAACTCCACAAGTTAAACACCAGCAACAGTGGGAGGGAGGCTTTGTAAGCAGCAGTCATATGCTGGTAATCTGGAGAGGCATAGAGATGCCTTGAACCAGCTGGAAACTTGCTGCCTTTCATTGATTAGCATGGTTAGCTGCTCACTTCTTCAGTCTCTTCGGTTCTCACCTTCCCCCTGTCCCTTCTTTATTCCTCACTGCTCATTCATCCTATGATGGCCTCCCTTTCCCAGTTTCAGCTGGTGGGTGGTATCCATATTCCCCATTCCTTTCCTGGCTCCCACTTTTTTCTGTTACTGACTGCTGTGCCGAGCCTTTCCCTGGACTGTGTATCATTATGGATGTTCTTTGCAAGTCTCCGATCTGCCATCATGCTTTTGCTAGTTTATGCCCTCTTAGTTTTATTGCTCCTCTGCTCACGCTGAAAAAAACCCCCATAGAGGAGCCAAGAAATTAACAATTACAGCTTCTTCTTATTTATTTCTGTTTGTGTTTCTGTACTTTTTATTTATCTCTCTATTTTTTAGCACAAAGGAAGAACTGCATTGAAGACACATAAAATGTTATTCTTTGGCATTAAATCACTCACAAAAGCTGTTTGTTGCTCTAGATAATCTTCTGACATTCACAGAATACCTTAAACAAAACTTCTTGGTCTCTTCCATCTTACAGTTGGTTACTTCCCAAGGAAACAAATTGTATTTCCAATGGATGAAAGTCCTAAGTGAATAACTTTTTGTCAAGAACAAATGGCAAATAAAAAGGCACAAAATTACAGTGGATGAGGCTGTAAGAAGAGGTAGTAATTCAGGGAGCTAAGGAAAGGTAGAAAAGAAGGCAGAGATGCACAAGCAAGGTGAGCTGCATACTATATTTGAACAAGCTCATCTAAATGTAACAGTCTTTAGAAGTCTTAAAAATGAGTTTCCAAAGGTAAGATTTTTGCTTGGTTCTGGCCAAAACCACCCCAAAACGTTGTTTCTTAGAAACGTTACTTTCCCAATAAGACTGAAAACAGAAGAACAAACTATTTCAGGGAATTTTCCAGTGCATTATACCTTATACTTTGGTATTGTGGTGAAAGCAGTTACAAGAAAAAAAAATTGGAGAATTTTATTCACCCCAGGGAGAATTAACAGTTTGAACTAAAGAGGAAGATTATTTCCTACAAATATTCAGCTTATAAAATTTAAACTCTAATACTGTAAACTTTTCACAAGATCCAGAGTTTCTCTTATGCTGAACCATTCCTACACATATTTGAATTTACAACTGTAAGAGGTAAATGGAAAAAAAGAACTCAGTAAAATATGGCACAATCTTTGCTTACCAGGCTTGAATTTTACTGCTAAGACCTCTGACTTCCGTAGCTGTCACTTCCCACCTCAGCTGTGAGCTTAAGTCTGGTTTCCACTCAAGCAAAACCTCCACAGATGCCAAGAAAGACAACAAAGTCAGAACTGTGAACATGGTGATTTTGCAAGATTTTCTAGTTTTTGTGTTTATAGCAAAATTTTTTCACTCCGTAACATGCTGGTAATTTCTACAAGAAACAAAAAAAAAAACCCCAAACCAACCCCCCTATGCTTTTAAGGGTACAGAGAACCAAGTCTAATGTTTCGTCGAGAAGCATCATCTCCTACTATACAATTTTCCTTCAGTAGACTTAGATGATTCAGAAGGATTCAGCAAGAAATAGAATTAGATTGTCAATAACTGATTTCATAAACAGGAAATAAAAGTGCAAATACATTCAGTGAGGTTATTTTTGTCTGCTTTCAACCATCCATAGAAAAGCAATGTGTTTTTGGTGGTTTGATTTACTGACCTACTTTGCAATATAGAAAGCTGTCTGTAGATGTTGAATCAGATTCTTTCAGATGAAATGTTGCTTTTCTTGCTGTGTACATAAACATCTAAATATGATAATGATGTACACACACAAATGCTGATTCAACTCTGATGGCAAAACTTCAGTAATGCAAGATCTGGTCTTTGGCAATTGGTAGAGATTCTGCAAAACAGCGAAGATATTATAAGCAAAAGGCAGTAAAAGATTTGGCAGTGGGTAATACAATAGCTATCCTTATACTTCTCCTTTTAAAGCTTATCTGGGCTTCTACCCTGTGATGGAAACTACTGCCCCTTGCCTTACATCTGCCTAAGAAAACTGGTAGTTCCAACCACCATGCCTAACTACACTTTCGCCTGTGATATGATTTCCCTAATACTACTTCTGAGGGACAGGGACTTATTGTTATTCTCATTTTACAGAAGGGAAAGTGAACTACAGAGAAGCTGAGTAACTTCTTGGGCCTACAGGGAGTTTATATTAGGGTAGGTATTTAAAGCTAGGCTAGTGCTTTAAATACTAGGTCATGTTTTCTCTGCTGGACTCCTGGATGCCACATCTTCACAACTGTGTGGGTTGAAGAAAGCACTGTATTTTTCCCTGGAGCAGTGCATGACAGTAATGTTCAGATTAATAATTGAGGCAGGAAGCAAAATAAAAATCTACCAAATGCAAGGCATAACAGGCAAAATTAAAAAAAAAAAAAGAACACTTTTAAAATTTCTGCCTATTACAGTAACTTAAGGTACTAGTTAAAGCAACAGTTAGCACTGGATGTGGCAGGAATGAAAGAATGCATTGGAAACGCGATTTGCAAGTAGATTGTGTACCCTTCAGCATACCAGTACTCTTCAGCCTTTCCAGTGGTGCTTTCTAGGAAGGACCTACCCAAATCAGTGCATTCACTCAGCAATCTGTTCAGGTTCAGGGAACCTTTCATAGGCTGGTCTTGATTTATGCCAGAATCAAGCACCACAACAACTCCAATATAAGCACCTCTTAAGATATTTTTAATTTCAAAAGAACAATAAATAAATAAAGCCCTCTTTCACACAGCTCTGCTTTTCAGTCTCAAGTCCTCATCCTTCTTTATGAAGCCAGAACTTAACTGTCTCCTCTTCTTCTGACTTGCAAGCCTATTTAAATGCAGAAGCTTGAACTTGGGTGTCTGGGCTGTGTCCTAATATCTGTGCATAGCTTCTTTGTGAAGCAGGACCATGTGCTCCTCTGGACCTATGTAAGGTTGATAGACTCTCATATGTCACCTGGGTCATCATATAAACTCCTCTGCAAACATGGGCTCTTGTGTCTCATTTGGAAGGCTCCATAGGTTATTTGTTATATCCATCACCACAAAATATGTACCAATGCAAGACAACAAATTTGAAAAAATTAAAAAAAACTAAAGCAGAATATCAAAGTGCTGCAACAAGGGATCAGATCCAGAGTATGAAGTTTTTTCTAAGCTGGTAAAGTAAGCTGTGAGGTCCCATTATTTGACTGTTGCCCCTGCTGTATTTTTCTGTTTACTTTCTGTAAATAGAAGGATGCTACTAACAGTCATATAACTCATTCTGGTTTATGACCTGGTGCAGGAAGTCAGGTCTAATACTTTATGGAACCAAAGCAGAATATTTTTGCATGTGGTTCTGTTGCACTGATTATCTGCACCGTAAGAACCATAAATCAATATCCAGTACTACTTAAAACATTTCAAGGTTAACAATTAAACATTATTTCCCTCTGCAAGGAGACAAAAAACATCAGAAATGCCTCTGCATTTTATCTGCAAGGCATTTAATTTTAGCATCAATGTCCTCAATTTAGCCGTTCTGATTTATACAACTTTGTGTGCATGCACATGTGTGTGTATGTACATATAAAATATATATTCAAACAAGAAATACAGTCTTATTTTGCTTTACTGGTATCTATAAGGGAAGATATTTGCTAGGTAAAAGGTATAAGGTAACAGTCATAAAAACGTGAAGACTAAAACTTTGAAAGTGGGTAATTTCTGGTAAGGTCATTTTAGATTAGAAGAACCAGTCTCCCTTAACAAAACCTCCTGAGGCTCAATGTAAAACAAATAATTTCCATGAAGCAACCAAGCAATTAACACTTTTGCAGTGTCATCTCTCCAACCATGGTTGTGCGTACAGAGTCAGATTTCATCTACAGTGCAGTCATGAAGACATGACCACATTAGCTTCTGGTATGAAAGGAGTAGAGATGGGTATCAGTCGATGTCCTAGGTTACTGAAGGGAGGATGCAGCAGAGGTCAGATGTTACAAAGACATATCTTGTAATGCCTTCTAGAACATCACTTTTTGCTTTGCTTGCCCTGGAGGGCAAAGAGCTTGATACAACATGTAAATGGTAGGTTACGTATGATTGAAGCATATACATAGGTGAGCAGGTAAGATAAAAACATCCGTTTAGCAAGAAGTGACTTTATGTTTCAAGATACATTTAGCTTTTGTAAGGAGAAAGAAACTTCCCTAGAAGACCTGCAACTGTGTTATTTTTATAATAAATTCTTCAATTCATTCTTTACCCAGGGAGAGTTCAGAGCCTTGCAGGACTGGTCATGGGTCAGAAAGGGCCTCTTAATGGGCAAGTTGTCCAAAATAATATGCTAGCCAGGAGGATAGTTGCCACTCCCAGCTATTCACCTCTTTGCTAGCCTGGAAAATAGCAGTTTTGTTCAGGCTTTCTTGGCTTTTACAAATGCTTTAGTAAACACCGAATGACAACTTCAAGCTGCTTACCCAGAATAGCCAAATGGTTGGCATAGTGGTGTCTGTCACAACAGTGGGAAATACTGTATTACCTTATTAAGTTATCATTTCTGTTAATACACTCATGTCCTGTTTACAGTAAACAGCAGTGCAGGAAGAAGAGAAATCAGCAGAAAAATATGGAAAAGAATACGTGTTATTACCTAAAAAAGGCTAACACCAAACTGTGAAAACCATGCCATTATTCAGGCTATTGAAAGTGAATAAAGTTAGGAAATGTAAGAGAAAAAAAAAAAAAGAAAGAAAGAATTAGATCAACATTAGCATTTTGTAAAAAGATTTCTGATGACCTGAAGAAATGTTGCCCCTATGGAGCAAGCTCTACAGACTAGGAATGAAAATTTGTTGTGTTGGTACTGTGGAAATACTTCCATGTTACTTGTGCAAAAAATACTTGTCTGGAAAAAAAAGAGATTAATATTGATCTGTAGGGCATTCTAAAAAGAAAGAAAGAACGCTCCTTTTCAATGTGTGTGAGCCACTACCAAAGCTTTGTAAGAGAAACTGATGGGTTTTAATAGAAAGCTGGGCATTGATCTCGGGCAGGAACCTAATGAAGAAATATAGGGAAACATTCCAGTTTTGTGGAGAAGAGAAAGAAGTATGAAAACCTGTTAGGATTTCTTTGTTTCGCTGCCGAGGCCAGGTAACAAGCCATGAACAACAGCCACAGCAATGTAACTAAAAGAGACTGAGAGCGGTAGGCTTAGCTCTTGATCAGTCTGGGGACGGAGCCAGGATGTGAAATTGAGGAGCGAGGGAGAATAGAGTCAGTGCATTGCAGTGTAGTACAGCCTCAGATATTCAAGTAACAGCAGGAGATTTTGGAAGCCTGCTAATATTAGAAGATAAATGAGATAAATTATAGGAAAGCTGAAATCCTGGTAGTGATGGTGCATTTTTTCCAGTACAAAGCTGAGATGCATTACCACATTTCAGATTCTAATAAAAGCTATTGGTTTCTGTGGTTTCAAACCTCTTTCTTCCCCTTCCCCATTTCTAATTCATTTTGAACATATTCCGGATTTCCTGAAAAGCGGGGTGTGCCTACCACACTAATGCTTACAAAGAGATATAAAAAAGCAAGGAAGCTATGCTTGTATTAAGCAACACTAACAACATTTGAGGCATCGAAGGAAGCCCCTAGCACTCAATTTTTGGGAAGTGGTGGAGAGGAAGGTCTCAACATTTTTCAGTGTGTGAAGAAACAAGTGTGGTAAAGTTCCCTGGTAAAGGGAATCTTGACAGATTTGGGAACTCTCGGCTCCCCAGGCCTGAGCCAGAACCCTCATCCATGTTGGGGCAATGATGATATTGTTAGCCACCCATGTGTGGCAGGAGAACTGCAGGGAACTCCTTACCCAGTCCCCGATCTGGGCAGCTGGAGGAACATGGTTTGGAAAGACAGGAGCATGTCTCAGATAGACATCTAGACACAGCTTGAAATGCCAGGCAACAGTTACAGCAGAAAGAGCTCTGTGTCTGACAATACCAGTAGTGCTCTGGTGACATACCAAAAATATTTCACTCACCATCCTACTTGGAAGAGATTTTCAGCATTACAAAACTACATTAAAATACAGTTTGACTGACAGATGTCAGCATTCAGCACAATAGATGCAAACTTCATAAACTGACTATGCCGCCAGAGAAAATGGGCTTATACCCCAAGCCACAGCTTTTGCAGATGGAGATCAAGAGGAACTGCACGTATATGTGTATGCCTCACCTACACATTTACAAACATTTCAATATTATACTGAAGCCTCACACATAAAAGCATCAAAGAGGAGAAATCCATATGAGGAACAGCAACAGATGTATGGCAGGATTTATCTCACCTAACTTTAGACATCCAGAGCGTAGGCGTCTCCTTCTGAGCTAGCCAGCCTGTGCTCCTTTTATAGTCAATGGAGAGAAATAGACACTTTCAGGGCATGGTTCATCTGCTTTATTTTAGATTACATCTACATTACAATGAGATGAGACGCATCCTAGAAATGCCAGTTTCATTCTATAGATTATGAAAGGACCTTGAGGTGACTAACTTAAATTTGAATGCTGGCTAAACCAAGAACTAAAGAAGTTCAAACAAACACTTTTTTTTTCAGGGATTTTTTAAAGCTAGCCTTGTTTTCTGTTCAGTTACAGCATGGTCCCATAAAACAATGTGGTTTATGAGCAAGTGACAAGGCCTGTGGGGCCAGAACTGTCTTAAATCATGTTGCTACAGAACCCTTGTGTGTCATGAAACCATAACTGTGATGTTAATCCCACATGGGTATTTAGGTATGACCTTTACAAATTGAAGATGGAGTAGATTAGCCCATCAAACCAGGCAGAGGTTTATTTAGCTCAACGTGCACAGATTTGGGCAATCTACACCACAGTTACCTGAGTGGCTATCCAACTGACCAGCAGATCCCTGGGGCCAAATGGCTGGCCTGGTTTGGAATGGGTATATATCTGGCTAATAAATACATTGGTTCTTGATTAGTCTAACAGTGATAGCTATAGATTTAAAACATCTGAAAAAATGGAAAAAAAGATCTTATCCCTAAGGACTCTGTTCTGTAAGACAGACCAACATGAATCTTCCCACA
The DNA here is from genome assembly GCA_008921705.1 of Burhinus oedicnemus. NCBI lineage: Eukaryota > Metazoa > Chordata > Aves > Charadriiformes > Burhinidae > Burhinus > Burhinus oedicnemus. The sequence goes on from VFFE01009028.1 coordinate 3,285,874, forward strand.
TCCATATAGTATGAGAGACACTCTGTAAATTTCAGTGCGTCCTTAAAAATATTTTGCTGTACGAGGATTAAAGTGTCCATTTAGTGGTCTTCAGCTTTCTTGTGTGGTTTTTGTTTCTCCTCCCTCAGGGAGAGTTTTGATACACTTTCTTGCTCAGGCGAGGAAGGTACAAGCTACTCACCTGCCCACTGAAGGCCCTTCCTGCCCTGCCCATCCAGCACCATCCCTCAGGCGGTCCATGATACCTGCAGCAGTAGAAAGCTGTCACGCTGCAGTGTGCGCCTTGAGGTTCTTCCCTTACAATCTGTATTGTGGAGCAGATGCAGGAGCTCATTCCCTTTAGCTACTTACTAGCTGATTTACTGAAGTTGTTTCTAAATTAAATATATGATAAGGTGCACGCTGCAGCAATCTAATGGCAAAGCTAGAGAAACACCAGAAAATCCTCATTGTTCAATGCTTTGTTTCACATTCTCACACATTAAAAGCTACAGCTCCTGGATGTTTTTTCTGACTTTCCATATCAGAGATTCAATGTCCGAGATAGTTATTTATGTGAGAAAGACCAGGGTCTGAGCCTAAAGCAGAGAAAGAGCAAGTTTTGGACTGGGGACACATATTATCTGTTGATGGCAAATAATTTTAAGAGGGTTCTTGCTTCTAATTTCCCTCAGTTTTGTCTCCCTTTACTTATAGTAGGAGTTGGTGCCCCAGCAGTTTGGCCAGTTCATATTTTTTCACATGACTTCCCTGTAAAATGAACTTCTGTGCTTAAAAGCATAATTTACCTCCCTCCCCCTCCAGTCTTACCCTGGATCTTCTGTAAAAATAATATGTAAGTACAGCCTGATTCTCCAGGTCTATGATTAGCAAGGTCAGAAGTCCCTCTAGTAAACCCACCCAGCCGTCATTTTAACTATAAACTGAACTCATCTTAGAACTGAATGCACAGAAATCAATGAGAGAGAGTAACTGCGGGTTCCAATGTTGTTTTACAAAATCATTTTACTGTCTACCACATCTGAAATAGTTTTTGTTTTAACAGCATAATTTAAAACTTGCTTGAGGTGCATCAAGTGAATAACAGGCTGGCAGCCAAAATATGCCAAAGGTATTAAAATTTACATTAAGCAGAGATTTGCAGGAAGCTCTGGACTATAAAATCTTTCTGATTAAAGTGTGGTTCTGGGCTGAAAAGTGTATACGAAAATATGAAATACGGCACCTGCTTGATGTTTGCTCTAGAGATTAAGAATTTTCACTATAGCATTGTTCCTGTTTCTGCTGCAAAGCCTTCTCAGGCACAGAAGAGTAATTTGGTTTTCTTTGCATTCCTGTATCCTTGCAATTATTATTTTACTGTTAAATGCAGGGCTTGTTCTGTCCTCTGAATTTTTGTTGTTGTTGTTTGTTTGTACTATTTACAAGTATTGTTTACTTATTAGCACCTTGGTTAGGTGCTAACAATCAAGGATCAGGTTTTCATTGTTCCAGTCTCTGCCTGGGAGAGCTCAGATTTAAATAGACAATATAGACATGGGGAAATCAGAAGCACAAGAAAATTGAATGATTTGCCCAGTGTCTTGCAAGTGGGGGCGGAAGGGCCAGACTAGGAGTAACAATCAGGTCTCCTGACTCCAGGTCCAGAAATTATTCATTGAAAAATATTATCTTCTCAGTATATTTAATAATAAATAGTCCCTGACCAAAACAGTTTACAATTTAAGTGTAATATGAAATAAAAACTTGGGGACTGGGAAGAAGCACTAAGGCTGCAGTGAGACGCACTGGCTAGCAAGTTGCTCAAAGGGGTCTTCCCGCTATTTGCTATAATCTCTTATTCTTTTCCTTTTCCCATCACCTTCCCACCTCCTGTCCCGCTGGTGGCACAGTCCTTCCCAGTCTCTTGGGACCATCTCATTCACCAGCAAGGCACTGCAGTCTGTCAAGGTGACAGAGCTCTATTCTCCATGGATTACCTTCTGGCCAGGAGGGTGAGTGAGCTGCCTTACTGAGGGGGTAGAGAAACATCAACCTTGGTGCAAGAGATATGGGTAAACTATACCATCAGCAGAAGAGCCTAGAAAGACTAGCAGCTAGAAGCTGTTAGAGCAGCTCAGTCTTCCCTGTCGAACAGCACCCAACTGATGGCATTAATGAATTTTTACTTCTCCGGTATTGCTACTATTAATGAAGACTGTGATTGCCTCTACTCAGGAGAGAAATGAGAACACTCAGCAGTCCCTCCCAACGTATATCATTAGTGTGGCAGAAATCTCCTTGTTGCTAAGAATTATCATCGCTAGTGATGCTGTGAGAGCAAGAAAAGTACCAGGTTTTACTTTCCAATCCCAAGTGAGTTTTGCAGAGGTGCAAGTTCATTAAACCACCTTGTGAAAGGTGCTTATTTGATCCTGAAGTCATTCAGACATGCTGCCATTGAACCCTAAAGTATGATTGCTGTAATTGTTCAAAATGTAAGTATTTCTATAGGTATCTGCTTCTTTTCTGAAGGATTCTAGTCAGAGGGAAACTCATGCTCAAAGCAATGAACATTGACTGGTATCGATAATTATCAGTGTTGCTGTTATCCTCAGATTTAACTTGTTGCTTAGGAAAGTGAGAATAAAAATTGGCCTGCTTAGAAGGCAACTGGGAAACTTTATTGAAGTGACAAGCTACGTGACAGCTAAGGAAATAGGCTTTTATGCACAGGGAAACAAATGTTAAAGTCAAAACCACACAAGGCTTATTAAAATCGTATTGAGTGTTGGCAGTGAATAAGTGCAGATGGTTTTCTGAAAGCCGTGTCCTGATGGTTAAAAGAATAGAAAATAACAACAAAACAAAAACAATTAACAAATTGCCATGATTGTTGAGGTAGAGATGTGGGAAGATGGACAAAAGAAATTACTGAGTGTCAGGGCAAATTTGCTAGTTGGCAATGATGTTGCTTAAAAATGAAGTAGGTGAATGCACATTTACAAGTTCTCAGCTGCCAGCTGCCAAGAATGAAAGTCGCACATCTGGCTAATAAAATGGATTTGTTCTTGATTGCTCAGTTTCTAGTGGTATTAGCTAAAGATGTAAAATCCTGGAAGAAAGGAGAAAACGTCTTATCTCTAAGGACTGTTCTGTAACAAAGACAAACATGAATCTTCCTATATCCATGTAATATCCATGAGCAATTCCCTGTAAATTTCAGCGCTTCCTTAAAAGCATTTAGCTGTAGGAGGATTAGAGTGCCTATTTAGTGGCATTCAGCTTTCTTATGTTTTTGTTCTTGTCCCTACTCCCCTGGGGAGATTTTTGATACGCTTTTGCTCTGGCCAGTAAGGAATGAGCTGTTCATCTACCTACTGCAGGTCCTTGCTGCCCTGCCCATCAGGCACCATCCATCAGCTGAGCTGTGGTACCTGGAGCAGGAGAAAGCTGACATGCTCTAGTTACCATGTGGCTGGTCTTCCAGATAAAGTTGTGGGGCAAGACAGAACTGGAAGGATAAGGAGCATGGGGCTGAGGAGGTAGGGTAAAGGGTGGGAAGAGAAGGAATAAAAGGGCTGGGATTCTGAGAAGGTACACAAAAGTATGAGAGATCAAGGTCATAACACTGGGGTGAAGGTCCTGGCTTAAAACTGGGAGATGTGATAAAGGACTATATGTAGATGACATTATTTAGCATAGGGTTTAGGCAGTTCATTTGGACAGAGTGCAGCTCATTTACTCTTTAAAGAAGTATCTAGGGCCAAATCTTTCAACCTCTCTTGAACTATTTGCTCTCTTTATAGGTCCAGCCTCATTTCTGATTCCCATTTCTAATTCCAGTTTCTGGTTCCTAGTGATGTAACACTTAGATACTTATGCAGGTCAGCTGATTCGTATTTCATTGATATGGAGTAGCCTCCCCAGCCCAGGCATGTTCTTTATTCTTTCATGCCCAAACAGTGCACTCTGACTGCCTATTTATCACTCCTGAGACCCTGAAGTCAGGGTATTGCAAATCCCAGAGTTGTCAATAAAGTCACTCATACCTATGAACTACTTTTTGTTTCCTCTCACAGGCTCAGGCATTCACTATTTACTTAATACCATTTTGACAGTACTTTTTAGTGAGGTTGGAAGTTGAACAGTTTTACTGCTGTTGGGCTGCAGCCAATGATTCTTCCATCTCAGTTGGGAAAGGAAAAAACCAGAAAGTATAATAAATGTGTTTTTAATTAATTTCTCTATGTCAATCACAGCTGTTGCATTGACAGAATAGCACAAGGCCACACAGCCTTCTGGGCCACATGTAACTCATAAAGACCTCCAGTGTGACTTCCAAGCTGAGGATGCATTTCAGACCAAGGGCTGTACTCGTGCAATCCACATCTCTGTCTCAGAGAGGAAGTGAGTTAAAGGAACTGCTGAAACTGAGATAACGGGTTGTCCTGGGACTCACCTGTATGTCCAACCCAGGTAAATCTTGGAGTGAAAAAGTGGAAACTGTGACTACTCCATGTATGTGACGTATATGATTATGTGGCTGTTGGTATGTACTTTGGTATGAAATTTTGGTAAAGTTTTTGGTGTGTAGCTCACAAGGTCAGGACAGTTTGTAGTTGCAGCTTGGATGGGTGCAGCAGATGCAGTGATGCAAACATGCTTTATAGGGAGTCCAGAGCAGCAATGGGAGATTTATCTTGATTTTGGCCTAGATTCATCTTTCGTGGCTTAGGCCTTAGTAAGTAAACAAGATTTCTTTGTACCTTACCTACTTCATGGAGAAAGATAGGGACATTCAGAGGGCCATGGAGACCCTTTATGATCTGAATTTCCCTCTGAGATGACTCATTGGAGGTATCCAGCTATAGGCCAACAAGAAGGACAGGTAAATCTTAAGGGGACTGTAGCTCCATGAACACTGCCTCATACAGCACAGGAGATCTGATTAATGTGATATAGTTACATCCATACAACTATGTATCCCTGTTCTCCACATTAAGCCCTCTTGTCTCATTTACTCTTGATTTATTGCCCAGTGTTCCCAAGCTAGTATTTATTACGTTTTACTTTTCCTTTTGATAAAGCTCTGTGGTTTAACACTTTGGATCAAGTGCTTGTCAGAGGTCAGATATGGTTCAAGAGTCCTTAGACCATGATACTGTTTTCTAGATTTGCGTGTGAGAGTTGGAGTTAGTTTTCTTAAGTTTTGAGAAACCTCTACTCTTGGTAAGTAATCCTCTTTGCTGCTTAGCAGCATCTTGCAGAGGAATTACATAATCTTGCCTTGAGAAGCTGCCAAGTCTAATGTCTCTTTTGCTGTGCTTCTTGAGATAACAAAATTAAGCAGGAATATCACAAACTTACTTAATATTCTATTATACCTCATAAAACCAATACCATCTTAGACATAACAATAACTTCCTTATTTTATTAAGTTGTTTGACAGCTAAGAAGCTGTAGTTCACAATCCTTACCAGATTTTAGATGCAGTGTTTGAAGAGGCTGTCCACCTAGATGTCTGCCCCTTCCCTTTATGATTTGCCAGAAGGGGCAGAATGGGTGCTATGCAGCAATGATGAAAATGGGTAGCTTTCTCATTAGCTGCTACAATTCATGTCTGGTTTAGTAACATAACCTAAAATCAATGGCAGTTTAAGTAAATTCACTGGCTGTGAACTGTAGCAGTTAAAACATCTGATTCACAATCCCTGGTGGATTATGCCGTGGCAGCTGAAGAAGCCACTGCTCCAGCTCTGGGTGAGGTTACTTCTCTAGCCTACTGCAGCTACATGTGACAAGGAAAATGAATCAAAGTTGTAAGTCATTTTCCTCTGGTTTGGGGAGAGGTTTTTTTACAGGCTTTCTATTATACAATAAGTCTTGTATATACTTTGCAAGCAGCTTGATGCTAGGCTCCATTCAGTATCAGCCATTCAGCATTCAGTGTTCCTTTTGCATCCTGCTGATTGAATTTTAGTGGAATGGAAATCTCATCCAACTCCACATACATGTTTATAGCTTATGTTCCTACTGAATGAAAGTGTCTGCAGCTTTCATGCATGCCCATCTACTACCTTGTTGAGTTCCACCATTGTTCAAAACGTGGCTTGCTTCTGAGCACACAATTTATTCAAAGAAAATAGGCTGAGCTAGTTGAAGTGTACTTGGTGATTGTATTTTGTCTTGGTATGCATGTTACACTTTTCACCATTGGTATCTGTACTACTATGCATCTGTGCTGACTGGACCACCAGAAGACCAGTGTGGGAATACAGAAGTTTTTCTCCCAAACACAGCTTCCCATTCTTTTCCTTCCTTGCAGCACTTTTTAATTCAGCCTTAGCACTTTTAATCACTGGCTTGCTTTTGCCTTTTAACTGGCTGTGATGCAGTGACAGTGTGGTAGAATTTCCACTTGTTGATAAATCTTACAAATGTCTCTGGGATCCATTATCTGAAACTCTGCTTTTTAGGACACATTGAATATCTCTATTATGTCCACATTCCTGGAAGATTGATAGCGTTTTTTCTCTGGCCTCTCTAAAAAAGTAGTAGCTGCAGGTATTTGTTAATTTCTCCTGCACAATTTGCACTCAGACTTTTTGCTGAAGCTGGAATATGTATGGCTGTTTAGGTCTTCCTGTGTTTTTGCAAGCACAAGCACCTGCCACGTTGCTTTTACTCTTTGCAGCAAGTCAGAGTGCCTGGAAAGGCAGTAGAGTGGGATTCATCTAACCTAATCCTCTGAGTCACTTGTCCAGGCTCTTTCAAAGGCAGTGGTGAGAAACAAACACTTCCAATGCATGATTCATCTCATCCTGATATAGATATCCAAAACAGGTCAAGTGTATGCATTCTAGAAATGCCTGAAGTTAGATAAGCTGAATCTCCTCCCAGGTGTCCCAAGAACTGCAGTCAAGTGCAATTCTGCTGGGGAGACTTCTATTTATTTCCCTTGTATCACTTATTATAACATTGGGTGCCATTGCTATCTGTTACAGATTCCTCAAAGTTGTCTCCACATTAATACACAGGAATGCTGTCCATCCATTTGGATTTCCATGAATCCTAGCAGTCCCTGTTACTGATGAAACTGATATTCTTCATTTGTAAATTGATCCTGAATTATGCTCCCAAACATCTAGAAATATTCAGTGCTATGCAAGATGAAGTAAAGGACCCATTCACTTCTCCTGTAATTCTTGGCTTTGGCAACAATAGTACAGAGAATGAAGGTCATTTTTAATTTAGCTGAAGACATATGAGAACAATGCTTTAGTATATGTAAATATGCGGTTCAGCTAAGTTTAGCAGCAATACCTCCTTTTTCCACTCACTTTATTATTCCTGTATCTTTTTTCTCATAATAGAATGAGAGGTATGAGACAGCAGTGTGGTTGGTGAATTGTTTTTATCTATTTCCAGGTAAAATATGTCCAGAAGACATCCCAGCCTTTGTATAGAACTTGTTACAAGAATGTTGCAATATATTGGAGGATGTATTTTTTTTTTTCTTTATGTGTCTATTGTATGAATTGCTTGTTCCCTGTATAATGTCAATAAGTTCATTACTTCATTTATTTCAGTGGGGCTTTCTATACTATCTGTAACATTAGGCATTCCTCTTTTCCTTGGGACTCTGTCTCCCTGGTGTAGGCTGTTTCAAAGGGCTCCAACCAGTGCAACCGTGGCCTGCGACCATCCAAACAAGGAACTCCCATTGGTAGTCCTGCCAGAGAACCAGTTTCCCCTTGCCTGGACTATTCTGGTGTCGTGGTTTGGGCCAAATTGGCCCAATCCGGTGGAACGACAGATGCTCTCTCTCTCCTGCTCCGCTTGGGAGGCAAGAAAGAGAGAGAAAAAGAGACTTAAGAGTTTAGAAGGATCTAAACTACTTTAATGAAATATTGATAATAAAATAATAAAAAGAAAAATAATGAAATATATACAAAACCGT
>VFFE01009028.1:3293835-3358009 GCA_008921705.1 Burhinus oedicnemus
TTTTTTTTTTCTTTATGTGTCTATTGTATGAATTGCTTGTTCCCTGTATAATGTCAATAAGTTCATTACTTCATTTATTTCAGTGGGGCTTTCTATACTATCTGTAACATTAGGCATTCCTCTTTTCCTTGGGACTCTGTCTCCCTGGTGTAGGCTGTTTCAAAGGGCTCCAACCAGTGCAACCGTGGCCTGCGACCATCCAAACAAGGAACTCCCATTGGTAGTCCTGCCAGAGAACCAGTTTCCCCTTGCCTGGACTATTCTGGTTGGCATACAACCACATTCAGACGCTTTATGGAAGATAATTTTACCTCTATGAAAAAACATTGATTCACCCTACTTACATTGCAATGAACATAACCCAGCTTACTACCAACTGAATGGTACACCCTTTCTCAGAGAGGAGCACAAGAAATTCACCATGTTTTCCCAGAGTCCACTGAATGGCTCAGGAACCTTGGACTGAATTTATAATTCTGCTTACAGTTGCAATATCCAAGTAATGGTGCCATCATATAATTTTAATTAGCATTCGCTTGTTTGCTGTTTCATTTTGAAATCTGTAATGCTATCAAAGTCTTTGTAACCTGGCATCTTCACTAATGCCCCATTGCCTATTCATTATTTGGTTTCTATTTTGCTGTGTGCTGCTGCCGTGTCTTTGCATTTACTGATAGAGCATTCAGACATTATTTCTTCCTCCACTGATAGTGTGCTCTTTCATCAAACCTTTCCCAAAAGTAATTTTTCTATATTTAATCATACAGCAGCTGCCATCCTCTCTTTCCCTTTTTGTGTATTTATAATGTAGCTAGCAATACCAAAACAATGCTTGCTATTCACATTGCAATGGTACGTGGCATTGAGCGAGAGCTGCTTAATGTTTTGTAGGTATATGGTGGCAGTTTGATAACTCTGGGCAAACATTTAGATTCTTTGTGTTGTTCTGACAGGGGAAGATCGGGATTTTTTCACTCCTCCTTTGTAGAAGAAAAGTGTCATTCACAGCCCTCTTCAGATCCCTCCCCTTAGTAGGGCAATATACATATAATCTTCCTTCTTCTGTTCTTTTGATGTTTATGGCATAAAAAAAACTGAAGCAGAGAATAGAGGCTCGATTTCTGCATTTACATTAACATTTTGGTTTGCAGTGGTACATCAGTTCTGAAATGAAAAACCTAACCCTCCTCACTCACTGTGTGCATTGGTTTAGTTTGCAGAGCTATGCTGGTGTGTGTCAACTAGGTCACTTTCAGAGAAAACTAATCAAGAAAGTCTACTTGAGATCTGTAAGCCATGTACTCCACACTTTAATGGGAACACAAAGGTCAAAACTGATGAATGGCTCTTTGGACAGCCTTGACTTGCATGTGTGTGTGGAACATTTGGTTGTGGGGATCAACCTAAACCTAGCCTGCAGTAAACTCCTGAAACCTTGCAGCATGTAGATGTGGTGGCCACTGCATTAACTGCTTTGATCTACTAGTCTCTTTCTATTGTGCCAAATTATTTGGTAATGTAGATAAATACGAGGCTTTGCAGAAAGATAACAAAATAAGTATGGTCAACATGGCCTCAAATTCACTCGTACCATGTTAATATTGGTACTTAGTAACAAAAAACTTAAAAAAAAAAAAAATCCATTGGAAACAATCTCTTCCAGCTGTGGTCCGACGATATTGATTTCAAAACTAAAAAGTTTTAAATCAGATGGTTGCATGAGAACTTCCCACAAAAAAGTTCTAACTTTTAGGACTGAAGTGATCAATTTCACTCGAAATGTTCTTGCTTATTATAGCTGGCAGCACATATCCTAGCAAAGCTAATCAATAAGCACTAACACACAGATTGATACCATCCTCTGTCAGGCAGTTAGGAATTTAATGTGTTTGCAGAACAGGACCCTGGGAGTGAAAAATAAAAGAAAAAATATTAGTTTATTGATTGTGCTCCTGTGACCCATTTCCTATACATTTTTACTCCATTTGTCACAATGTAGCTAGGTTAACCATATATGCCTGTGCACCATTCTGGAGCATACTAACAACTCTGCACTAAACTACAATTTGACTTAATAAAACGTTATCATCAGAAGCTTGTAACCTAATCAGATATAATGCCAACATTTAAAGAAATGCTCAAGGATAGTTTTTCAACAGGGCTAGCCACAAGCCAGATTGAAATGTTCTGCCTTCAGTTGTTGCAATGGCAAAAGTGTTCAGTTACAGAATTTTTGAAATGGAAAAATAATTTGTTTTCTTTACGATTCTCATGGTTCAAGGAGATAAAACCATTTTTACTGAAATTGAAAACAAATGGACCTTTAGACAGGCTACCTTTATTACTCGTGGAAGCTCTCTGGAAAAAATGAAAGAGCTTAGCTTCCATCTTCATCTGCATGCAATAAATTCCAGTGGAGTGGGAAAAATACAAATGGAAGGTAGTCTTTTCTCTGGCAATAGCAGCCTTTAATGCACTTTATGTCCTTAATGACTCTTGATTAACTCAGGCAAAGGAGGTTAGCTCTGACTCCTTACAGAAATACAGACAATACTGTCCTTCATATAAAACTGAAACACAAGAAATGTGTTTTCAAACAGATGGTACAGAAATTAACTGAAATTGAAGAAGAATGTGAGTACTGAAGACTTATATGCATTTCTGATAAGCTAACAGGACTCCTGAGGAATTTAAGAATGCCTGCCATGTATAGCAAACATATAAGCCAAGTCAACCAAATGAACTGTCTTGATAGCACAGAAAAAACTGACCTCTGAAAAAAACAGGATTGTTTGTATCATTCAAGGAAACATTCTGCTCATTCTATATAGCATATACTCATTCTAGACTACTATCCTAATTGTGCAGATGTAGCTGTACACTAAAAGATATGATAACTGGATAAGTAACTATGCATGTTAATGCTATTTCTCCCAGACATAGTAGATTGGACATATTAAAGACTGTAAATAGGTATGACATTTGGATTTCAACCTGTAATCCCTAATCCCTATTATTTTCAGTCTGACAGGCTAATGCAAAATGGAGTCATCACCCACGAACCACAGCTTGCCTACTGTAGGTAATGTGTTTATTATAAAAATTAGATTTATTCTTGCAGCTTTTGAAGATGATGTAAGAGGTGTTTGGGATTTACAGAAAAATAAGGAGACAGGTAAAGCTCAAAAAATGTACTCTCTCCTTTCAGTAAGATTAGCTGTTACCGTATTACAAATATGTTGCATGCACATCTCTGAAAAAAGTCAATGGCTGCAGACATTCACGTGAGGTTTTTCTGAGGTGGTAAAGAGCTATGGCTGAAAATAAGTCAATGATACCTTCTCCACCTTCCAGAACAGGGGAGATAAAAGGCTTAAGATTGCTTATTTGCACCAAAAAGTATATTAAGTGGCCACAACTAAAACAAGTAAAGCTGATTGTGCCCCAACATGTAATAGGTGACAGATCAAATAAATTAGGTCACTGCCTGGTCAGACATTCATGACTTTTGGGAGACCTGGGACAGAGTCAATTGCTAAAAATTAGGCAACAGGTGCTGCGTGTGCATATCCTGCCCTGCCTCCAATTGTAGGTCTCCATTCAGTCCTCTGTCATGTGGGGAGGGGAGGGGAGAATTTTAGTTGGAAGAGACCTACAATGATCATCTGGTTCAACGATGAAGACATCTCAGTTGTCTTAGGGCATGTCATATGGCATGATGTGAGTCTGTTTAAGCAACAGAATCCCGAGCTTGGTATCCAAGCAGCACAAGGCACTCCTGAAGTTAAGTAATTAATTTTAGTATGTTAAGCCAGTAAGTTGGCTACAGTTCAAAACCCCAAATGGTGCTTTGGTTGCTCAGTGTTGATTACATCTGTGAATAAAGAGGTGATACTAGGAACTTTTACTTTCAGCAGCTTAGCTTTGGAGGCGGGAAGTTTGGGGATGGATTGAAGAAGCCCACATTCTGTTACATACCTATAACTAGCATCTGAATAAAATGTATCTTTTCCAGACAGTTTGGATACACTTTACATTTTTGTACTAACTAAAGTGCAAAGAAATGGCAGAACATCCCACCACAAAATAATGGGATAGAGGCAAAAAAAAAAAAAGTAGAATGAGTGAAGATCCTGCAGTTAAGTGGAAGGAGAAAGAATGATTGTGATTTGCCCCTGTTCAGAAGGGGAACTTTGTAATACAAAACTGGAAAACCTTAGTTTCAAGGCTCTAATTGAGCAAACTTCTCTTTTAGCTTGAAGTACTAGCAGGTGGTTAATAACATGGAGATTTCTCAGATCAGAGGGAGAGTGTTGACAGAAAGCACAAAGATGGAGAGTCCTGTGAGTCAGAAGGAAACATGGGATGAGTATTGGAGTCATGAAACTAGGCTTTAGAGTGATATTAGCCTTACCCCTTTAAACCCTAGACTGTGTTCTTGGAACAGACTATTTTACTTTTTATGTTGACATATTTTGCAGCAAAAATATTTCTGGCATTATAGAATCATTTGGGTTGGAAAAGACCCTTAAGATCATTAAGTCCAACTGTAAACCTAACACTGCCAAGTCCACCACTAAACCGCATCCCTAAGCGCCACGTCTACATGTCTTTTAAATATTTCCAGGGATGGTGACTCCACCACTTCCCTGGGCAGCCTGTTCCAGCACTTGATAACCCTTTTGGTGAAGAAATTTTTCGTAACATCCAATCTAAACCTCCCCTGACACAACTGTTTCCTCTCGTTCTATCACTTGCTACTTGGGAGAAGAGACTGACTCCCACCTCTCTACAACCTCTTTTCAGGTAGCTGTAGAGAGCGATAAGGTCTCCCCTGAGCCTCCTTTTCTCCAGGCTAAACAACACCAGTTCCCTCAGCCACTCCTCGTAAGACTTGTGCTCGAGACCCTTCACCAGCTGCGCCACTCTTCTTTGGACACATTATAATCTAAATGGCAATGTATTTGAGTGATATCAAGACTAGTGTAGAATGTTCACTAGTGGAAACAAGATATGGATGTTTTTCATCTAGTAGCTTAATATTCTTGCTCTTCTCAAGATCAACTAATTTTACAGAGTTAATTTTCTTTGCCATTAGAGATGTATTTATCTAGCCACTTAACTGATCTTAAAAACTGTTATGTCCATCATTATGCAAACCTGACTCATAGTATGGATTTTTAATTTTGATTTGGTGTCACTGTTTACTCTTTTCTTACACATTCTTCTATCTTTTGAAGTCTGACTTCCGTCATAAGAGATAGTTTTATGTGACAGAAGTGCTGAATCAGCAGAAAGAGGATTTCCCCTCTCCACTGCCAGATCCTGTTAAAAACTAGCATTCTCTAGTAATAGTTTGATAAAAATATAGTAAAACTTCCCATTTAAATTCCCACCTTCCTGGATAAAACGCTTTCTGGCATACTGCATAGAATTTTGCAGTTTACTGGTTTTTATTTATTTACATTATTTCTTCTCTATTTGTTATTTTTATACTAGAAAAAGCAAATGTGTTCACCTTACTTTAAAAGAAAGTAGACAGTGCAAAATGAAAGCCACACCAACAAGTATAAAATAAGATTGTGCTGGTATGGCTGGCTTGTGTTTTTGACTTACCGTGTCTGCAGGTGTGGCAATCTGCTGAGGACAGAGGGAAGGCATGACCCTTAAAATCTGTCTGCATAATACATAGGTGACTAATTTTCTAAGTAGGAAGCAGATATCAGATCTGTTGAAACCAATGGGAGGTTTGGTCCTGAAATATCCTCATGCATCTGGCACTTAAGGATATATCTAAACAGCATAAGTTCTACCTATATCCAATACCTTGTCAGTAGAGGAATGTTTCAGAGCACCCACATAAGGTGCCGAGAGCTAGGCAAGGTACCAAGCAATATGAAACATTAGGCACAAGAACTTAGGCTCATGAGCTATGAAAACCCTTCTGTCTTCACAGCAGAGATACCTATAGGGTATTCATTTTAAGGGGACTCAGTTACCTAGCTCTTCTCATAAAGCAGAGGTCATTGGATTAACATGATCAACTGAAGGAGAACTAGATTGCAACTCTGTCAGGGGCAAATGGGCTTTAGGGCACAGCTGAGCTGAATCAACAATCCCACTAAGAAGGCTCTGGGAATTATAAACCTGTAGAGAGCTTTTAGATGTTAGTGCTAGAAGGTAGTTCTGGTAAGGCAAGCTATGAAATCCCTGAAACTCAAACAAAACAGACTGACTCAATGCAAGGTGAGTCAGTTAAGATAAGGCTTGAGAAGGAAGCTGAAGCTACTAGTTCTAAGACTGGATCACATAGGGGTGCCCATCTTCAAAGGTCTTAAAGTATATGTGTGGAACCATTACAGCTTGAGCCTAGAAACTAATGCTAAGTGTTTTCCAGGTTTTAGCCAACTACTCAAACCCTCATAATTTATTTGTCCTCCTGCTCACATTATATTTTGAGCTAATGTTAGAAATGACATGGACTCAAAATCAGTTCTATAGTACATGGGGCTTCTCCCTAAACCAGACATTTAATTAGCTGTTTTGGTATGTCTAGGCAAAACTGTAGGAAGGTATTATCAAAAAAATGGAGAACCTTTCCCAGCTTCTCTGTGAAAGGTGAACACTCTGTTTTCAGCTTTGTATGCATGGTCTATGGGAAATAAATGATGTGTCAGTGCTCGAATGTGCCAAGAGAATGTTGATCTATTGTGCACTTCACTCTCAATTATCCATGGGCTGTTTATCCAGGTTGCAGATTAACTATGTCATGGATGCAAGACAATGGAGCTGGCTCTCTGCACAGCTGGCTGGTTTTGGTTTGGATTAACTCAGGTGCCGTTAATAAAGCATTTAATCAGCTTTCATCGGTACAGACCCCACACCAATAACTCATGCAAACCTGACCTGGCTGCATGCAGACTTGGTGTTGTTGTCTCTCTTATTCCTGTTAGCTTCTGTGGAGTGCCAATTCTTGTCTGAGTGGCTTGGGTCAAATTTGGCTTCTTAGCTCCCATTCACAGCTGATACTACTGGACCAAAGGTGATTTTGCAAAACCCTAGAGCCTCAGATTTTGAGAGGGTTTGTCAGAGTCAACTCAGTACCATGACAGTGCTCAGATCAAATCTGAAGTGGTGCTGTGTCTGAGTTAAGAAACCTCCCCAAGTCAGTAGCACTGGAGAGTGGAGTACACAAATACCAAGTGCATAGTCTGAGTAGGCCTGGTCCTGTGCAGAGCCATCAGGATGCCTCCTATTAATGCTTCCCAGGTTGCATGATATGGGATGATCCCAGACCCTGCTTCTGTGACAGAAAGGTTTTACAGGCTTAATTGGTAACAGCTACAGAACAAAGTCCTTAATGCAAAACACTAGAGCCACCATATAAATTAGCATGAGTCATTTCAGCTTGTCTCGAGATAGAGCCTGTCTGACTACCTCTCATTTTTCATGCTCTCTATTGTTTTTCTGGATGCATAAACCAAATAAGTTTAAGTTTGCTATGTCAGCAAAACTGTCAATTATGTCTGTGTTCTAGTAACCCAGTCAGCTAAAATAAGCTTCTTATTTCTCAGCCTTCTGTCCTCTCTTCAGTCAGGGAATATGGGACAGATTTATTTCAGGGGTCATAGACTGCCCATTGGCACTGTTTGTGAGGCATATACGTAGCAGCATAGCTGCTACAACATCATGTATGATGAGTATATTCTCCCTCTCTTTCCCTAGCAGGTGGCTGTTTCTGGCGCTTCATGTTCATGCCTACACAGTAGTCCTTTCTCCCCCATTTGAAATCAAAGACTCAGTGACAGTAGGGCTGAGTCTTGAAGTTTGTGCCCTTTAGAATAGACCCTTTCAGTCCTTCTGCAGTGCTGTAACGGGCTCGTGCCACAGTGTGCTATGAGCAAAGCTGCTGAGGTGAATACATGGAGTATATTATTGGGGGGAAAGAATGAAACAACGGCATGTTTCTGTTGAGCTGTGCATACAGCCAGAGAAATTGCAAAGATCCTTTTTTTTGGTTTTCAGTCAACTTAATTTGAGGAAAATGCCTTAGTAAAATGCCCCAAATGGAGGACCAGGAAATTATCCCATATTCTTTTCCTATTTTAGAGAGAGAATGGGAGCTGCAATCCTCCATTTTATAAAAGAAGATAGAGTTCTCAGGAATATTCCTTTAAGAGACACACTGGAGTCCTACTAGCTGTTGGATAGCTGCCCAAGAGGGTAGCTCATTCTGGAAGCTAGCTCTACCTCATTGCTTCCCTTCTGTCTCCCCCCTCTCACCCAGAGCAAGCATGCCCACTGGAAAATAGATCATGTCTAGTCAGCCTGGATCTGGCCTCTTCAGGGAGTTTTCATAGCAACAATCTAACTTCTCCTCCTCATCAGTCTTCAGTCCACAGCTGGAAGATATTACTTTTGATTGTAGAGTCATTTAGTCAATTTATGTGACTGGAATTATTGATGGCTGACAAGGAAAAAGGAAAAAGAGATGAGTATGCCCGCACAGGAAACCTCACAACCATGATGATCTACACTTTGACAGGGAATGCGCGCCAAGGCATCACACATTTGTACTTAAGTTATTCAGCCCAAATCTCCAAAAAACTTGTCACTTGTTACAGGTTCCCCAAAGGGGAGGAGAACTGACTGAAGTATAAGTTTAGGACTCGGGCTACCAGTCAAATTACTGTGTTTCTACAGCTTACTGTGACAAACTGAGCTGTGGTAACTGTGTGAATGCAACTGAAGCCGTATGACTTCACTTTCTCAGTGTAGGCTGACAGTCTCTGTGTGCCAGCTAAGCAGAAGTTAGGCCATAGAAACTTGATCAGGAGTAACTTGATGCAATTATTACTAAGTTTTCAGTTGCCATTAGGGTTCAGATTCCTTCTTATTTTAAGTGAAAACATGAAACTGTCTCTTGGTAGACAACATCTGACATGAGGAGGAGAAGACAGAAAGGACAGTTTGTCTCCTCCGAGCTGAGCTGGTCTAAAGTTCCAGTCTGAAGAACCATTTGTGTGGCACAGATGCTTTCAGGACTGACTGTTCTTCATCAAAAACTGTTGGAGATTTGGAGAGTTATAAATAGCTCCTACTTCATTAGCCGAGACCTCAAAGACTTCAAGCACAGGATTTCTACAGGGATGAGAGAGGAAAGATCACTCTCAGTGGAACTGCTGTGTCCTTGAGAGTGAAAAATCACAAGTCACTTTTCTGTTTCTTGTTGCTGAAAAGAATGTAAAAAACTGACACAGGCCACAGAGAAAGAATTAAAAGAGATCAGATGTTGACTCTAGCGATGCTTCCTTGGATTATTCTTGATTTTGAAATGATTTGAATGGAAGCTACTGTTAAATTGATAATATGTTGTGAAAATGTGTGACGACTGACTCCCACAAACAGTGAGAAAAATAGATTCATGGAAAGTATGGTATCTGATCAGAACACATGTACATTAGACCAGCAAACACTTAAAAAAAATTATCTCTGTCATGAACATCTGTTACCAGTCAAGCAAATGCTAACAACAGTAAGCAGCCTTTCTTTCATCCTGTGCAGAGGTTCATCATTACAGATCTCCAAGTTCAAAACGAAGGTCAGACTGGAAAGGAGAGAAACATGAGTTCTACAGCAAATATTCCAAAAAAACCCCCCAAGGTTATAGCTCTGAGCTCTTCTCCTAAGTATCATTCTGATCCATAGCCTGGAGAGATGTCATCTTTGTAGTACAAACAGGAAGAGATAGCGTAGCAACAAAAACATAACAGTGGCTGAGCAATGGTTTTAATGAAGAAGAGGGCAATAAGAAGAGTTCAGCTAATGGCAACAGAAGAGGAAAACAGTACAGTCAAGGAGCTTCTTAGCTTTAAGAATTTGAACATGTTTTTTCTTGCTGAACTGAAACTTTTAAACGTCTATTGAAGCCTATCAACTTAATCTGAATTTAATATATTATTAAAAATAAGTCAGTGATTGAAACCTTTAACAAGTGAAATGTTTTGACTAATGATATTACATGGCTTTTGAAGATTGGGACCTATGCAAAAATAGGTTGGGATTCTTATAGTACTAAATAGGCTGAGATTCTTACAGCACTAAGATGTATTTTAGCATTGTAATTATTTTACATTTTCACAGCTGTATCCAGATGCCTTAAAAATATTAACAAAACAGCTTGCTCTAATTTTTAGGTTTATATAGTTTTTTTCCTCTATTTGTGGTCAGGAAGCTAAGTGAAAGGAATCTGTTTTACATGTTGATCTGGCATGAAGATTGAGGTATTTCTTAGAATTCCTCGCATCAAGACTCTCAGCCTTAGATCTATCATCAATAGACCCCACTTCCCTACATAGTCAAGCTCTTGATATCTAGAGATATCAGATAAAAAGCTGTCTAAAGATATCAAGAGAGCTCATAATTCTGGGAGTGAGGTTGGTAGACTGGATATGTGAATTAAAATGAATCTTGAAGGCATGGTGCGAAACAACTAAATGGACTCAACAGAAAGGAAACCACATTGCAGTGATGACTGACAGAACAAGTAAATATTTTTGTTGAATGAGCTTAATTTATGGTGGTGGTATAATAAACTTAGTTTAAAATTTGGTTTATTTGTTTTTTACCTGCACTATTACTTTGTACTGCTTTAGGTTCCTATCATAAACATCAGCATATTTCAACACTTTGAAAATTCACTAACTTAAAAGCACTGGAAAGCTGCAGTGTCACTTCTGTAAATGTCATTAGAATCCACTTAAAACTAACTCACATTTTGCTAGAAACAAAAAGCAGAAAGGAATTTTAGAGGTTACGTTCACTCTGGTGCTTTTGGATAGTTACATAATGTGATTCAATTCAAATGCTATGTAAAAACAGGTATGATTTATTTTGTCCCTCACTAGTGTTCTTAAAGTTAGCTAACCAACACACATATGCACATATATATACACTGCCCAATACAAGTTCCCTCCTCGTATATCTATTTATCGCTCTATTTCTAAGCTCTGCAGCAACTTGGTAGAACTTCTCTTACACTATGAGCTTGTCATTCTGAAACACAGTTGATCAGTACTGTACACAGTACTCAAAGTCATGAAATTTATATAATGACCTTAAGACTTTTCTACTTATTTTACTGGAAATACTTCCTTTTATGTCCTAGTTTCTTAGCCCTCTCTATGTTAACAATTCAGAGCCCTCAGCTGATCAGCTCAACATCCCAGCTTGTTTCCTCCCAATCAGAGTTCTTTCCATTTAGAGCAGAGATTTTTTGTTATCACTGTGTAACTGCAACATTTTGAAGCATTAACTGCTATACAATTACTGTCTTCAAGGTCATCTGATACTGCATGATAACATGATGCTTCTCTGTATTGCAGATGCTTCCCAATTTTGCATCACTAATTAAATTCTTAGAAAAAGGCCCCTATGCCTTTCTTTTCTTGAATTCCTGTTAGCCATTATGCCTTTCACTTTGCATTCTGAGGTACTGTCATTAATGAAAACCGAGGAGAGGATACTTCATGCCATTTTCAGAGAAACTGAGATTGTCATTGCTTAATGACTTATCTTTTTTTTCTTTCCTGAGTTTTTCATGTTTATGGTTCAAAAAGCCTGCTCTTTTTATTTTCTTATCCTCTGACAGGTCTTATTAAACTTCATTCTCACTTTACCCCTACACTTCTTGTGTTTGAAGGCATAATTTTACTCTCATTCCCTTCCCTTTGTCAGTACACTTCTGCATTCCTTGTGGACTCTTCTTACTTCTAATCTTTCCTATAGCACTTACTATCTGAAGTTATCCTTTGGCTTCCTGATCTTCTCATGCTTTTGCTTTTTTTCCTAAGGACTTGAAAAACTTCAGTGACTACCATGAGCTTTTAAATGACTGAATGTATTCTTCAACCAGGAAACTCACCTAATGGGACATGTGTCACTTGTCCCAAGATGAAAGATAATCAGTTCATTCTTCTGGTTCTTATCAGAAGTCTCTTTAACCTTACAGTCTCATCTAATTTATATTCTTACTAAATGCATCCTGAAAAGCAACACATTTTCAACTGGATCTGCTCAAATGACAAGCGTATAATTTCTTAGCCAGGACTCTTGGGTAATAAAAACCTGGCTCTTCACTATGCTTTTAAGAGTCTTCAGTCCTTTATTTTCTCCCTTCTGTCTGAGAGTCATGTTTTCTTCTCCTTCTCAACATCTTGAAAATCATTTATATTTCCCCTGGCCTCTCAGTCCTGGCCCTTTCTTTTTTTTCCCCTTAGTGGAAACAGTTTTTCTTCACTGCCATCTTGCTTTTTCTATACATTTTCTAACGGAGCAAGTCAGTGTCTCAATCCCTCTTGCTCTGGCATCATCTCCCTCTGTCCCCATGGTCTTATGTTAACCCCTGCATTTATGTCTGTTCTTCAGATTTTGCCCAACATGTGCTTGAAAATCTGAAGTTGTTTGTGCTTCTGGCATTCTTCCCACAAATACTCAAACTCACACTTATGTTCTGTGTTGATCACTGCCTACATTCTAGCACTCAGGTCTTCTCTCATGAGTTCTGTCAATTGATACTTCATGCATTAACAGACTCTGTGAAGTTTCTGTTCAAGGACAATATAGACCCTGAAACCTCTGCATCCAATAATCCTGATTGTCTTGGCAAATCTTAAGATTTTACTCACTGAAGGCTTAGCCACCATTACTGTCTTTTCTTACAGGTTCCCACCTTTAAAGAAATAAAGAAAATTCTTCTGGTTTAGCCTCCATACTTCTTTCTTCAGGCCTTTATAAGCTTTTGTCTGGGTCAATGCTGTCAGCTCACTGAGACTCAGTAGTTAGCTATTTTTCAACTGTGATCTGTCAAAAGCAGGAAGCTCTCTTAACACCATTAGCTGCAATGCCTCAATCCTACTCATGAAAGAAAGTTGTGATTTGAGGAGCTGGGAATAGTCCAAAAAACCAGAACTGAGAGCTTTAAGCGTATTACCTGAAAGGGACAAAAGCCAGTGAGTGAATAAAAAGCAAAACATTCTAGAATATTCGACTTAGTCAAACATAACATTTTTAAAACAGTGAAAGAAGGATTTATTTAAATTGAATAATCTTTCATAAATCAATGAGAAAATTTGAGTGTGTTGGACTCCCTTTTTTTGGTACAAGGTTTGTTTGTATAAGGATTTTTTTTCTTTCCTTTAAGCTAATAAATTTAAAGTTCCAGTTTCCACACATTTTTTTTTCATGGTAGTTTGATGGCTTTTTAGTTGGAAACTGAATCTTTGGTTAGATTATAGTGATTACTATTTGTCTTAAGTAAGCAAACATGCAATTATTTTTTTGTAAATGCAAAATTACTTTGCATACCAATGTGACCTACCATATTGCCAAATTCCAGAGATCTTATTACCTTACCATTTTTCGGCAATGATAGATACCAAAAGAGTACTGGGTGTACTTCTACAGGGCATTTACTTGGATCAGTTCCATTATTCTAATTCCTTTTATGCCCCAGTTCCTTAATCCACTCCTTTATAGCGTCCCCACAACCTGCATCTCCTTTGGCAAAGGAGGAGGAGAGAAATCTCCATATACTTACTTCAGATTTGATTTTTTTTTCGGAGAAGAACTCTTCTCTGCTTTTTCAAGACCTGTCCTATCAGCCTGTCTCATGTTTTCCTCTTATACAGAAAGTCATTATTTATGTTCAGTTTCAACCTTAAGTATTGTATATAGATGGATAAACTTTCTTGAAACATAGGGCAATATTTGGTTTTAAAATCAGGGGGATAGAGAACGTCTCTGTTCCTTTCAGAAACCTCCTAAAATGTTCTGGTATATATTAAACTTTTTATCTTTAGCTAAACCCAGAATGACCTAAAATTATATTGCTAGCTTCCCCTCCCACTCTATATCAGTTTGCCTAACTCTAGTCCAGACAACTTGTTGACTTTTTGCTTGTAGGGATAGAAATATTCCTTCCTCCTTCCTCCCAAGAGTTATGCTTTCTACAGCTCAAGACAAATATAAGCATAGGACTGTGAAATCCCTCAGAGGAGTAATATGACTGCAACAAATGTCATAAAGGAAGATGAATAGCAAAACCAAATTCATTAACTGGGCCATTTCTACAGGCACTTTCAGCTTGGTCTCAGGAAGGGATGGTAACATTCTGTTTTGTCAGGAAAACTGCTAGAAGTCATAGTAGGCCTTGGGCTAAATCCTCAACCAGGTGCAATGTGGGGGTTCATTACCCTAAATGAAACTACACCAGTTTAAACAACTGGAAGAATCAGTCCATGTACTCTCAAATAGTAGCTTAATAGCACCGGAGAGCCTTTCAGGCAATTCCCAAATACTATGTGGCAAAAGGACGGGAGGTAGCAAAGCCATGACATCTGATTTATTTCATTAATTGCGCTTGGTTTTCTTTTGTTTTTGTTTGCATGTGGTAGAGTCTCAGCAGAACCAGTTAGGGTGTTAGAGGATTAGTGTTATATTGCTATATTCAGGGCCCTTTAACTGTGCTTCCAGCAAGAGGTAAGAAGAATGAAAGGGCAGAATGACCATCAGCTGCAATCAAGGCATGCTGCAAAAAGATGCTGCAATTTTTTATTTTCCTTTACATCTGAAGAGATGACCCGTTGTCCAAGCATGGCAGCTGCAAAGGGTTGCAATCATTCATTCAGCTCTAAGCTCAAATGTTCATGTTAGGCTTACTGTACTCCTGCTATATTCATATTTTGAAAATAGTCATATGGCTAGGAATGAATTTTAGAAGTATAACATTCCTCCAGGTATTCAACGGCTTCAAAGAAACACAAGGAGTTGTTGCAGAGCAAAAACATGGGATAGTTGTAAAGTTCATTGTTCCTTCAGCAGAACATCCATGAAGCCATGCTTAGTTGTACAGCTGCCTTCAACTGAGGTGTAAGTCCTCTGTAATTACGAAGTGCTACAAAAGTACAGTCTTATCTCACTGATACCAGAAGGCACAATTTCAGCTAGCATGATTGTAGCTCGGAAAGCAAAAACCAGACTCAGTCTGCAATAAGTCAGAGAAGTTACTGTCATCAAAATGAATCTAGCCTTAGGTATTCAAAGAAAGTATTAGATGAAGAGCCAGAGAGGATTATACGCTGAGTACACGTGGCCTCCATGATAGAGTATGCATATTTCTTTCAGGTACTCTTGTACACAAGCTGTGAATGCTCAGTTTTTGGCTGCATATCTACTTGGAAATGTCCCACGTTGTTTGATAAGACCCAGATGGTAACCAGATGGCTACATGTGACTCTCTGGAAGTGCTGCTGCAGACGGGGACTAAGAAACCGAAGAAAGTCTACAAATATCTCCCTCTCTTTCCCATAACTTTTGTTAATAGAGAGTGGACATTACCATACTATATCCCCACTATTAAATCACGGCAGATGTTGGTGGGGTTTGCAGATCATTCTCCCATTTCAGGAAAATCAAAAACACTCTGACACAGAGTCTAGGCATTTTCCAATGATGACTTGTTTACTTACTTGATGTATCCTACAGTGTCGAATTTGAGACAGTTTTAAACTTGAAATTGATATGAAAATCCATAAATATTACACCGTCTTCAGGAATATAGCAAACTCCGCTCCAGCTACTCCCTTTCTAAGCACTCTCCCTTTAACCAACTTAGCAGTCATCCATTTCTTAAGGGGAATGGTATAGTCTCACGTGCACTAACCACCTAACAGATGACATACAGGCAAATAACATACAGGCAAACCCATCTTTTGGAAATCTTGGCTCTGACACCAATGACTGGCTCTTGAGAGAATTTCTGTATAAAAGCTTATACCAGCTACAGAGATGCAAACAGAGCTAACTCTCTTGCCATTTGTTAGTAACTTCACTTCCCAAACCAGAATTACAAGAGTTGTAACATTTGTTCTACAGTACTTTTCCAGACACTGTATTGTTTACGGTAAGAAAGAGAACTTACAGGATGGTGATGATTCACTTCATCACGGTATTTTCCAGCCACATTGAAAGACAAGGTGATGACTCAACTGCTTCTTCCAGTCACATATCAGGAATTTGTAGCAGAATTTAAGCTAATTTTTTTCATTTCTCTAAACTGTTGGCTGCCCATACTCTTCTCTAAGTCACCGTACTCTAAACATAACAGAAAAACCACTTATTATACAGAAGGGCTAAAAGATGATTTAGCATAACCTGTAATACCAGATATCTTTCTCCCTCTCTCACACCTTGTTTTAGTTTGCAGTCAATGAAAATATGTTGATGTGAAGATTTAGCGATACAAATGGGGCCTGGAGTAATTAAGCATTGTTAGTCTAATAGTGCTACGCCATGAAAAGTTAACATATCCCAGTTTCTACTTGTGTGGAAATACTGTGTTTTTGCAGGAATTTCTTTTGGGAAGTTCTTCATAAGAATTTATTTGTATATTTTCTATTAATATTTTCTAATGTTGGTCAGTGATTTACTGTAAAGTTTCTGGTTTAACCTGATTTAGAGCCTATTATGCAGTTATCACTTCTGTATGATAAAACACAATAAAATACCTTCATACTGATACCTGACATGAGCATTGCAATGTATCCGAGTATAATGGTACCAAAGCTTCTTGGCATTAAACTCTATTTACTCTATGAGTCATAAATTAAATAATTTTCAGGTCTATAGGCAAAGGATACACTATCTTGGTTTGTAGTTAGACACATTAGATATTTATTAGGGACATAAGACAATCAGATAACACATGTGTCTTGATAGGAAGATGTATGGTTCATATGCATGAAGGAGATACAAGACAGAGAGGCAAAGGGATAGAAGGGAGACATCTGTGGTGGGGAATAGACTTAAATGTAGGGAAGTATTGCCACTCAAATTTTGATGGGAGAAGCAGCCCATCACAATTACACTCATTGCAGCTTAAAGCTTTGCTAGGAGTTAACAAGGACCTAGTTGAATGTTAATATTTTTCTAATTTGGCAGTTTGAAACTGAACATTCTGTTAATGAACTTCTGTCAAAAGGTTCATTACTTAATCATTACTCTATTTTTAATAATGCATGTTTTAATGATTTTTGCCCCTTCTTGAATATTTGCTCTCTGGGTGTTTCTCATTGCTGGCCATTCTGAATTTTAATTTTGATGTGGTTTAAAGTGTTCAGTCTTATTAAGAACGCAATAAAATCAAGAATCGGGAAACGTAGCTCTGGGAAGTCCCTACTGAAGCGTTTGTTTTCTGTTTTCATACTGCCATCTCGAGTATAAGTATTGAAACTACACTTATCACATCCTTGCAATCATACCTTTGCTTTCTTCATTAAAATGTCATCTTGCATGCTTGAAAGTGGGTTTTAAATACTGCCAAACTGAAACAGCTGCACTTTATACACGGGGATGTAAAAAAGTAAACGTGAACCAGGTCATCTGTAATGACTGTTCAACACTACCACAACATCATGTTGAACAAACAGAAACCCGTACCAGACAGTAAGACGTTTATTTGCCTCGCCATATACATTGGTTAGAAGAGATATTTCTATTTTCAGCAAAACCCAGGAAATATCTGAATTAATAATTATTTGTTGTCTTTTCCAACACGAAGACATTTTTATAGGTCCCTGAATTCCAGTAATGTGGTGAGAGGGTACTAGTTCGTAAGCACTGAACATTTCCCCTTGTTTTCATATTCTCACATTTTACATAAGATTCTGTTCTTTTTCTGTCACTGTCTTTAAAATGTAATATCAACCCCACAATGCCTAGTTTCCATTTTCAAAGTTGGCTAGTGATTTAGAGACAAACACGACCTGATTCTCAGAAAGTTTTAAGCCACTTGCTCTCCCATCAGGCTACATTAAGGGCCGTCACAGGCTGCTGGCGGAGAAGGTTGAGATGCTGTGGCTTAATGGTGATCAGCTGAAACTTGCTGTTCATAAGGACAGGTTGAAATGTTTGATCTTGTGCTTACAAGGACTCCTTCAGGATAGCATGATAATGGGCAGGTCATTAATAGATTTCTATAAGGATAAAGCCTTACAGTTCTTACTTATTAAAGTCCTCTCTGATGATGTATCACCTGATATACATAAATTAAAGTCTTTAGAGATTGCCAGTGAGAAAATATGAGTAACAGAGGGCTATATTCTGTATGGCTACACTGATTTAACAAAGCTTCTTGCCATTCAAAAAACAGTATTCATAAACAGATTGTCCCTTGCAGAACTCACCCCAACCCATCCCCCCCCAAACCAGTACAAGAAATCCAAATCTTTGATATTCATACAAAGGGCATCACACTGAATATTTGTTTAGTTATGAACAAGAGCAATTAAGTTATATTAAGAGCAGGAAAGTTTTGTGTGCAATGAAAAAGCCACATTTCAAGATTAAAAAGATTAAAAAATTTCATCTAGCAAGTTCCCCATTTTTTTCAGTCAAATATAATGACAGCTTTTAGAGAATGACTGTAATTTTTGTGGTCATTCTGACTTTGTAATAGAAGAATAAATGAGCAGATATCATTTCTTAATCAGTCTTTCTTCTTTGCTTAAGTGATGCATGGAATGACCACATGGAACTCAAATTATATTCCTGCCTGCCTATTTTACTTGTGATTGTCCTTAAGACAGGCACAAAATTATAATTAGACTACACATATAATCAGACAATACTCTTGACTGAGTGGGCAGGAGAGGCAGATGGGTTATATCCTTGCGATATTCCTTATCACCAAAAAGTAAAATAATTTTATTACAGATACATACCAGGGTGGGGTGCATTTAAAAAGCTTCCCAAAAGAAGTTAACAGGCAATGACCTAAAAATATGTGATGCCAGGTTCCAAGGGATGGGTCAAACTTGGGCACATTTCATCGTACCTCAAAATCTATGGCACACCTTGAAATGCATCTTGTCATTAACCCCTTCTTTTCAAACTTACTTGTCTTTTTTTCATTTAATACCTACTTTTTTTTTCCTTTAAATGTCTACTTGAAAGCAAACCTACATTCCCAAATGCATATATTTAGACAAGTGGACTTATGTCGTCATATGTTAACTGAAGCATGTCATGAATTGGCCAAATAGTTGACAGTAACTTTTAGGAAATGAGTGTTTGCCCAACAACTTTGCCTTTGAGGCACATTGCTTCTGGAACCCATTCTTTTCAGTTGAGAGGTGATTTCTTTGAAAGAGTACGCACTGCTACTCAGAACATGGTGTGGTCTGAAAAGCAGCATGTCTATTTTAGTCTGTGTTTTGAACTGGACACAGATGGACACAATTGTCAGGAGGCTGATTATTTTTCATGTGGCTTGGGCTCAAGTAGGAAGGTAGGAGGTGAACAAATGCTGGAGAAGTGTGTGCTATCTTAAAACTTTTTGGTTCATTTAGTCTTGCTTTTATCCTCTAAATTGGCAAAAGAAGTGTCTTGTCCAGTTTTTAATATCATAATAATTATAACATTGAATATAAATGCATACCATAATATCATAATGATTATGCAACTGCAGGATTGCTGTCATTAATTCCCTTAACTAAGAACAACCACACCTAAAGCAGCAATTTTTTATGTAACTGTTTTTTCTAACTATGAAAACTACTCTTAAACTTTAAAGAGTTGTGTATTTATGACTAATAAATAAAAAAGAGCTCACATTCCATTTAGATACCTAGATCAAATGAATGTTACCAAGA
This sequence comes from Burhinus oedicnemus, assembly GCA_008921705.1. Lineage (NCBI taxonomy): Eukaryota > Metazoa > Chordata > Aves > Charadriiformes > Burhinidae > Burhinus > Burhinus oedicnemus. Next base: position 3,313,545 of record VFFE01009028.1, read on the forward strand.
ACTACACTTTCATTGTTCCTGCTGCATGCTCAACAACTATAAATATCTGGTCACCTTTTTTAAGGTTTGTGTAATGTGAATCATTAAACATTCAGAACTTTTCAAAATGAGTCTATATTTGCATAGATTATAACACTGTCTGAGAAGGATTTGGGGTACTGCTGGACGAAAAGCAGGACATGAGCCAGCAATGTGCGCTTGCAGGCCAGAGAGCCAACTGTATCCTGGCCAGCAGGTTGACAGAGGTGATTCTGCCCCTCTGCTCCACTCTGGTGAGATCCCACCTGGAGTACTGCATCCAGCTTTGGAGCCCTCTGCACAGGAAAGATATGGACCTGTTGGAGCGAGTCCAGAGGAGGGCCACAGAAATGATCAGAGGGCTGGAACACCTCTCCTATGAGGACAGGATGAGAGAGTTGGGGTTGTTCAACCTGGAGAAGAGAAGGGTCCAGGGAGACCTTATTGCAGCCTTTCAGTACTTAAAGGGGGCCTACTGGAAAGATGGAGACAAACTTTTTAGCAAGGCCTGTTGCAATAGGACAAGGGGTAATGGCTTTAATCTAAAAGAGGGAATATTTAGACTAGATACAAGGAAGAAATTTTTTACAAGGGCGGTGAAACACTGGAACAGGTTGCCCAGAGGTGGTAGATGCCCCATCCGTGGAAACATTCAAGGTCAGGTTGGAGGGGGCTCTGAGCAACCTGGTCTAGTTGAAGACGTCCCTGCTCATTGCAGGGGAGGTTGGACTAGATGACCTTTAAAGGTCCCTTCCAACCCAAACTATTCTATGATTCTATGATAACTCTCATTCCCTCCTTCTCTGTCTTTGGCTGCCACTGACAATTACCGTTTTAACTGTTTATCTGAGATCTGTACCTACCTTTTTCACATTTAGATTGTAATTTTTGAAGGCAGGGATCACCTTTTTCTTCTGTCTTTATACAGTGCATAGCACAAAGCAGGTCACGTGCTTCTGCTATATACTTAAGTATATCATCGCTCTTGCACAACTAAGAAAAAAAATATTTCTCAGTTCACCTAAGACAAAAACAAAGAAAAGATCCTTCAAATATTAAAATAGTTACATCAAGAATACTGAAGGAACTATGCTCACAGTATCACACAGACTATGTTGCAACTCCAGCAGTGGTATGTTAAAAAGGGCAGAACTTGAACACTGATAGTGCCCCATTATAGGTACCCACTTTAAGAAAAAGAAAGCCACAATGGAGAGAGTCCAAAGAAGAACAAGATAAAGCTGTTTAGAAACTGAACATGAAGGAATTGATATAGTTAAATCTAGGGAAGAAAAATCTAATGGAGCACATAAGATAATAATCTTCCACTGTGTAAAACAGCTTTTAGTAGAGAAGATGACAGGAACAATAAGAAATTCATTTTTCTTGTACTGAAGTTGGCACAACTGTCTAACTGGGATGATAAAGCACTGGAGCCAAGAAGGCTACGAAATCTCCACTGGAGTAAGTCAGAGTTCAGCATCTGGCCAAAAGCATCCCTTCTAACCCCTGACACTTATGTAACTCTGTAGTGTCTAGGTGATGACATACTGAACTCCCAGTATTTTTTAGACCATTTGATCTGTTACTCAGCAATTTAAAATTGCACAAAATGATAAGTTGTCCATATATAAGGAATCTTAGAGGGAAGGGAGGAGATGCAATTCAAGAAGCAGCTTAGAGATGTACATTTAAGTAATCTATATATCTGTTTTCAGCATGTGCTGCAGATTCAAACCAGTACATTAGTGAAACATCAGGAGGAGTGGGTAATCTACACTGAAAATGGTGGCAACTTTCCCATCTGCTGAGAGCTGTTAAGTAACAGATTCCAGCTAACTTCCAAGAAAACATCTAAGCTATATAGGACTACATCAAGCCCGAGACTCCTACTGACATATATTGACTCTTAAGTGGCCCAGCAAAACTGCTACACAGATCCTTTTATAGTATTCTATCTGTGTGGAAAGAGAGAGGCTAGAAAGTTTTGGAAAGGGGAGTCACATTAATAGGTATTCCAATTCAGCATGCTATTGGGAATTTATTTAGCACTGATATGAAATGTTCTGAATTACTTTGCTCAGTACTATACATTTCAGAGACCAAAAAAACAGTATCACAGGAGACCAAGTAATGGAAGACCAAGAAAATGGAGCTACCAAAAATTACAACACTAAGCAGCAGTAATGGTTCATTCAAATCTTCTTCAAACACAAAGAGCAAAAGGATAATTCTGTATAGCCCACCAGTGGATAGGCTTCTATAGAAAAAAATTTGATAAATGTTCAAGCCATAATTCTCTGCAGAAAATCATGGAAGGTTCAGTAGTGAAAATGCAGGTTGCCATGCCTTGAGACTGCATTACCTGCACTTTATCTATATGTTCTTAACTTTGATTTTCAGTATGGAAATTTGATATAGATAATACAGAAACATGAATGAAAAATAATTTAAGAAAGCATCTGTCTAATTAGAATATGTGCAAACCAAATATAAAGTTTTCTGTGAAGCTAGTTTAATTACAAGTAGTTTACTTTCTTTCCAAATATTCTGAGAAATAAGCCCACTGGCATGTTTGATGAAAGAGCAATGGCTGTGCAATAAGTCATAGGAGAGGAGCCATTAAACACAAACGCTCTCTTATGATGAAGTCTGATGTTGAAGAGACATTTGATTTTTATATCTTTGGAAAACTCTGCAAGACTATTCTCATTTTGAAAGGGATGCAGGGCTTGGCATAGTACTGTATTGTGGTGCAGAGACCACTTGATGGTGGTGTTGTGCAGCGCCCCTGGAAGCACAGCCCCTGAGAAGCTGCACCAGCTCTCATCCTTTGCAGCCAGGGCAATCAGTGTGAATGCAACTAGCCTCAGGACTCCTTCAGCTCACGGCTAGTGTTGCCCACTAATATATTGACTAACCCATATGCTACAGACCCCCTTGGAACCAGAAATAATTTAGGCTCAGTTTGAAGTTATTTATACAAATCCATACCTAGCATGAGTAAAGTACCTCTGCAATACCTTCAAATTTTCTAAAGTGAACTAAATTTTTCAGACTCCCTGCAAAACAGTTCAAGCTAAAAAGCAGCTATGGGGTCATCCTATTACTGATCTCTTTTCATGTTGCAAAAGGTTTATGATCTTCTTCCTTTAGCCTGACTTCACTCTTCCTCTGGTTGATATTCATGTAAGTGTTGGACAGGTCGCAGCCGGAATAAGGAGAGCAACCTGGCAGAATGAGAAGTCATTGCAGTCTTAGCACTAATGTCCGAGTGGGATAAATCAGCCAGGCCTAAGCATGCTATTGCAACTAACGTGTCTAAGGTAATGTGAGTTAGCGAGTTTAAAATGAGCTTGGCTGCTTTCTCTTTACACTGGGGCACTGACATATCCTCAGCCTGTTGTGCCCCCCTGTGACAAAATCACTTTTGTTTTTCACAGTGGGTAGATAGCTGTACTGCTGGCAAGGCTGTTTTAAGGTGGCCCTGGACATCACATGAACAGTTGCGCTCAGACTATCGTTGCGAGCGGGAGATGTTACTCATGCAATCCCAGGCAGTTGGACGTGGCTTCAAATGAGGACAACTGTCTGGGACCTGGGTGTTTCAGGTATCATAGTGCACTGGTAGCTGGTGCTTAAAAACGCACAGTTCCTGGGAGCTGCAGGTCCCATAAAATCTCACTGGAAAATGCTTCATCTCTGTGTCTACTGTGCCAGCTGACAAGTTCCATCACCTTTCTAAGTCACCCCCACCCTCCCATGTTTTTTTGACACTGGGTGATGAAAAAGGTGAGGAAAGATTTAAAGTAGAACACACAGGTACCCAACCAGCCAGCTCTGGTGCTTTGGATAATGTCTATTAGATGTTCTTGCATTGTAAGCCCAGTCTGCACATGCACAGAGTACCCCACGGGTGTCTGTATGTCTATGGATGCCCTGTCTTCCACCGAATCCATCTCCTCCTAGTGGATCTAATGCTAGATCTTGTGTGCTTCTGCTGTCTTTGTGCTGAGTGTAACTTCACCATCGGTTTAAGCCAATCTAGCTGCAAATTGCTGATGAAATGAGTTCTGCCCTTGCTCTCTGCTGTGCACTTGAGTGCAACCTGACAAGCAAAATGGGGCTCATTAACTGCGCTGTGTAGGTGAACTGTAGTTCAGTAGTTTGATATAAAAGGCTATTTGATAGTCTGTTCTGGTGCCTGCAGAAGCCTTTTTCATATTCTTACAGAGGACTTTTCTATTCATGTCTCTTTCAAATAAGATGGCCTGAGAAGTCAGAGCAAATCTCAAGTTACAGTGTTTGGGAGCATGGGATTTTTTCAGTGGATACCTTTCTAGATGAAACTACCATTAGAATGTGTTAAAAGTGGGGCATTTGGCTATCAGGCAGGGACAGGTGCTGATGTTTGGCAGAAAGTCTCCATAGATAGATATCTAACTGTGGTCCTGTATTCAACATTAACTGCCAGCCTGTCAGCACCCAAGTCGGCCAAAATGTCTTAACTGTACCTAACGTGCTTATCACTTCACTGAAGCATCTGATGAAATATATGCTGTCACCCTCTGTCTTAAGTTGAAGAAATGTGGTGAGAGGATATAGGAAGTCATATATGACAGGAAGAGCATGAGTCTCGAGCTTTACAGCTGAAATCTTATTCATAGGGACTGGGAATAAAAACTATTAATAGAATAGTATATTGCTAAAGATACTATTTAGAATCAAAATATGTTACTAAGTTCTTTGCAACATGTACATAGAACTCTGCCTACACCAGTATATTAGTTTTGCAGTTGTAGCAAGGAGGAGCATTACATACATTTACAATGACCAACAGAAACTGCACCTAAGGCTTTTGAGTGTCGAGTTTACATGGACTCTGGACTAGTTCATTGGCCAGTGCTGTCTGGCGGCAGATTGATATCAAGGTAGTTTACTTTGATCTGTAAGCACAATTAGTAATCAAACAGGAAAGCTATTATCTAAATATGGAATTTAGTCAACATTCTCATCCAATGTCTATTGGATCGGACTATAAAACTAGAAATCAGTTTCAATGCCTGTGAAGTTACTCTTAACTGGCATAAATCATGACATTTCACTACTAATGTAGGCACTGAATGATTTTTTATTTTTTTAAAATTTATTTTTAGTTCCCATCCTTAAGGATCACTAAGCAAGAATTGAAATGAAACAGGCATGAATGTTTGCCAAGTATCTGTGTTCATCGACAATTTTCAGTATGCTCATGTATTTACAACAGAATGAGTCACATGGAGGATGTTTCTTGGCATTCAGCTGGGAAGATGAATGAACTACAAGGTAAATGATGAAACTGATGTTATGACTTAAGAATAGAGCCTTTGGCCAATCATATCTGAACTGGCTGCTATATTGATTTGTGCCAGTAATTTTGGTCATTATGAAAACTAGATTAGGAGGCTGACGCCATATGAACCTCCATATTTTCCAAATGTTCTAATGTCCCCAAATCAAAACATTTTTTCCAGATTAGTAAAATAGTATTAATTGTCAGTGAAAAAAATGGAAGCATTCAAATTTTGCTTTAGCAACTTCTCAAGTCATCCTTACTATTTATATTGATTTACTTCACCAATTGTTCAGTTGCTAGCCTGTTCCCCCTAATCAGAGCTGGAGACCTGACTACCCTCTTCTACATTTAATATCTAACTGATAATGAGGCCTAGACTAAGGTTACCAGACTAAAGCTTAATCCAGATAAAATTGAGATAATGTGAGATTGTGACAAGCTACTGGAAAATCAGGAAAGAAATGTTATGTTAATATGCGATTGCAATACATTATTAGGATTTATAGTCTGGGAATATTGTTGGATGTTTGGCCATTGTTAGACGGCCTTATGGCAAAAGTCCATGTGAAGGCCTCTGTCGAACTTCATGGGTACTTTTGGAGTAAATTACGCTCCATAATACGTTATAATTAAAGCAAACCTAAGAAATACTGTAGGCTGTTTGGTCAGAAAGTCTGTGATTTACTAAACTGAATCCTTTGTTTGAGGGAGCATTTAAATTGTCTTAAATGTTTTCCCATACCAAAAGCTGCCGTTGTGAGGTAGAGCTAGCACCAGATTTGTTTGCAGGTCAAACTTTTAACCTCTTTCTGCCCCAGCCAAACACAGAGTTTATACGCCCCATCGGTTTTAATCTGCAATTCCTAGAGTCGCGTGTGTTGTATAGTAAGTCTGTATTGTAAAACACAGCTCTTGTGAATGGTACGGTTTATACTTTCAATCTTAAACTGCAGCCAGTTAAATTTTCACACATTGTCAAAAGAAGCCACCACAATGGAAATAAATTCCCAGTAACAACACCCTATACGGCTGCCAGGGCCTTTGCTGCTATAAGCGCAAATAAACTTCCATAGTAGGTTCTTTAATTTACTGGAGTCCAATATCTAATTCCAGCAGCAGTCATTAAGAGATATTTCAAGGCATTAAGAAGCCCTTAGTCTGTGTGAATTACTGCAGAGAAAGAAAGTAAACTTCCAGCCCAAATTCTTTTAGAGACTTTCCCTCAGAGAATGCTTTATTGTCCACAAGACAGTCAGGGAACTAAAAACCACAGACCAACCAGGGCAGGCAGAAAAGGAACACACCCTTTCTAACCCTGCTTCCCCTTTCTTTTATAATCTATGCCAAAACTGGTGAGACACACCAGCTGGAGCTTATTAACCCCCTACTAATTGAATACTTTTATCCACTATGCTGCCCAGCAAGGAAGTTTCTTTTCAATTTTTAAGGTTTTTTTTAAGTCACATTTTTTTTTCAGCTTTTCTGTTATTCTGTTATCTGAATTTGATAAAAATTACTTCTTAGTCTAAAGCTAATGAGCATAAAATGCTCATTTCCCCTGATTTCTTTCCGTTCATATCACTAAACTTATTTTTCAGGCTTGACTTGGTCCCACCTGACCCCCTCTCTATCTTTCCTTCAAACCCCTCCCTTACAAGGGCTTTAGAATAAAGACAGAAAATAAGTAGTTAATAATAACACCCCACTTAAGTGCTGAGTTTTACAGCTACTTTTGAGGAAAGGGTTATGTGTCCTACAAAGATTTATATTTGTGCAGAAATATTTGCAACATCAACCACATTGGTGATTTTGCCAATTGCAGGAAAAAGCCAAACTAAACAGTTTTTCTTTAATTTAATATAGTTGTGTATAGAATCTTTACTTATTGTATACTTCAAAATAAGGAGTTTGGATTTAAAAAAATTAAAAAAAGCCTCAAAAAATGTAAAGCGTTCTGAATTTATTGGCATGGTTTCTATTCATTACCTAGCTATATAAATACACCTAAAGGTAAACATATAAGTACATAGGCAGGAGTGCTTCTGTCCTTATGCTATAAAGTTTCTCAGTTTAGCTCTGTTGCTGTAAAACAGACTGGAATTCTTCTTATGAAAATAAACTTAAAAATGTATGAATATTAGCTAATAATTACAATAAATGTAGTTTAATATCATAATAATCAAATGTACCAACCACAGCCATCAAGATTATGTAATAAGTAAAAGGTTTCTTTCACATTTTGTGTTTTTTCATGCCATTCCCCCTGGTTTAGTCCCTACCGAGGCTCCTCAGTGGATTTCTCCAGCTCTCCTTTGCTTTCTGCTGTATTGGATTTTTCTCCCTTGCCCTCATCTCAGGCCGAAAAACAGTCTCAGAAAAATGGGATGTTTTGCCCCAGGTTAGAACTGAAGCTCTCAGCTGCAGAAACAGAAATCCCTGCAAATTACACTGCTAGGAAACTTAAGCCATTATCAGCGCTGCTCTTTCATGCCCCCCAGATGTATAACTTGCTGGTGGCTGTTTTCTCCAGCTAATGACTGGAGATTGCCCTCACCAGGGGTGAGGAGGAGCACGTAAGACAATTACTATTCATCTGACTTTGCTGATGGGTTTAAATTTGGCTGAGAAACAGCTTTTTGCACTACCTGCAATGTTTTGCTGATTAAATAAAGCTACTTTAAATGTTCTGGCAGCTGTGGTGAGCTGATCAATCAAATGACATTGTGACCCACTCGCAACCCTTTCTTCAATCAGCAGTTGGCTGCCTGCTTTTGGGTGGCGGGCATCTTAGTGGCATCAGCTGCACTTTCCTTGGTCCCCAGTCTCACCTAACTTTTAAACCACCTTGCACCAACCATTTTCTTGGTTTCCTCAGGTATCCCACGTGGTTTACCTGCAGTGCGCACAGCTCTAAGGAGCCTGTGCTGTGGGCTGTGCAGGGAGAGTGAAGCTGTGTCCCCCGACAAGATGGCTGCTACTCTGTTGTGAAGCCGTGTCCCCCGACAAGATGGCTATCCCTTTGTGGTGCAGTGGGTCCTGCCACCTCACTGCACCACAGAGTAGTAGCCATCTTGTCGGAGGACACGGCTTCACTCTCCCTCCAAAACAGAGGCAGTGGCAGCTGGCTTTGCCCATGGCAGTCTCTGGACCAGAGTAAGAAGGAGGCACAGAGAGGAAAGGGCAAACCTCCACCGATTTCAGGTCCCTCCAGAGGTACTGGGAGATGGCTGCCATTTTCTGTAAAGGAGTAAGTGTGTGATGGAGGCCTTCCAGTCAGGTGAGAAATGGAACCGGATCTTGAGAGCCGCAACACATCCCCTCATGGTATCAGTATCTGTGAGAAGTGTAGGTTGTTGTTGCCCCATAAATGCTTTACCAGGCAGTTGGCTTAATAAGAAGTAAATAGCAGTAGCGGTAAGACAAGTTTTCCTTCTCTGCAGACCTCTAGTCAGGAAAATGTAATTTTGTTAATGAGAACCCTCTCACAGCAGCTGTACCTTTGTTACAATACATTGGTTTATTGTAATGTACCTGAGGTGAGACTGTGCTTTATATTAGCCTGAATAATCAAAGCCTAAGTGTACGCCGAGACCCAGTTGCTAAAGGGGCAGTTCAGCTCTGAGTACGTGCCCTGTGGGGGGCCAGTGCTGCTCCTCCCTATCCAAAGGCTGCTTGGGGCAATGCTTTAGGCCTACTTTTGAAACACAAAAAGACAGATTTCAAAAAGTGTTTAGAGATGGTTTCATTTTATTACCAAAGGAAAAAATCTAATGTTCCCATAAGGAAGGGTTACCACAGATTTCATGAGAAAGTAGCGGCAGGTCAACTGCAAGTGCTTCTGAAAATCCCCTAGTAAATATTTTGCTGCCTATTTTTTGTCCCTGAGCTGCACTGTTAAGGTGATGCTCACACAGGGCTGCTGTCTCTGTAACAAAAGCAGGAAATAATGGGAGCACCTGAACTATGTTGGTGCTGTGGTAAGGTAAGGCATGGGGTATCATTTCCATGTGCTTGAGATTTGTCAGCCAGAATTGTGATTGGGGGAAGACCTGGCATCCAGTTGTATACAATGAAATACAATGCTCTATATTGGAAAGCCTGGAGAAGCAGGATTTTCTTTGTATGTTTGCAACAGCTGGGTGTTTTTGTCCAAATTATCCCAGCATATAGAAAAAGTTACTGAATATATATGAACAGGTAAGTTGCACATATCCAGTACTGACACACCAGACCTTCTGGGTATGTACTTGATCTGTGCCTGTGCAGATTGTCTCAGCACCATGAACAGGGAGACTCTGACTGGATTAGCTCATTGCTGACTCATGTGTCAGGAAGGAATTCTTCACCCACTTCTCAACAGATGTGGATGAAATTTCTTTACACTATAGGGACACTCAATGGGCTCTCCAGATCTTCTGGATAGGCACAAACCAGTGCCTACCTAGTGTTATGAACTATTATTTGCTGTTACATATTTCATCCTATCTGAATAAATGGCTTCTTCTGTAAGGCTTTCATAGGCTGCAGGTTTACTGATGGCAAAGATCTGGAAACAAAACCATTATTTGTTAGGTTGTTGCTAGTTGGGAATGGGAGGGGCATGGAGCAGCTAATTTATTTTTTATTTTATTGTGGGAGCACAAATAATTTTAACTTACAGCAGAGGCTTCCACAGCCCGAGATAAAGACTGGAGGGAAAAAAAAATAATACTAGGTTTTCCTTTACAATGGCCCTGTCTTGCAATGCTTAGTCATGTATGCCTGAGCATATGCTTTCTCAGGTTTATTGAGCCCCATTAAGTGTTATTGCTACTGCTGTCTGAAACTGAGCTTCACCTGTGGCCATCAACAGAGTGAGATGGCAGCTGAACTGTTCTGTGGCCCCCTCTTGCCTCTTTGGTAGCATTCTGTGGTCCACAAGCAAACAAGTCCTGAAATTATTATATATAAATTTCAAAGAATAGGTCATCGAAAGTAAAAGCAATGAATATTGTTTGACAGGATTCTCTCATCTAGTTAAATTATAAGTAGATAAAACTGTTCTGGTCTGTAATCCCAGCTACAAAAAGCCAAAACCAAACACAGAAAAGGAAAACAAAGAATGTTGTCTTTTTAAATATTGCCTTATTTTCTGTTTGGTCAACAGGAAGGAAATGCAAACTTTTCACAAGTCTTGTAAGCAGGAGAGGTGAAAATTAGGTAGGTAAACTCCCTGTGCCGTTACTGTCCCAGGCTGGGGGAGCAAAATGAAATGCTTTTGTGTGACCAGGGTGGTGGCAAGTCTCCTTTGTTTTTTGTTCCTAGGGATAGAGAGGAGTATTTCTGAGGACTGGCTACATAAATTCTCTCAGACACTTAGTTCAGTACCAGTTCTGGTAACCAACTAGTACTGTTGTTTCTATGAGTGACATGAAAAGAGAAAGTGTGTTTCTTCCTTCTAATGGAAACTTCTCTGCTACCTTTACATCCGCATAAAACTGGGGCTGCTTTAAAGTTTTGGGTTGACCTATAAGACCCTGGGCAAGAATCAGGTATTAGATGCATGTATGTGTGCCTGAAATTAGATACTCTGTGGGAACCTTGCAAATATGGTCACTTCTTTTGGTCAGAGGAGTCAAAAGCCTTCTCTACATTGATAGAGAAGGGTTGAGTTGAGAGTAAGGCTATAACTTGGCACACGCTTATGGTGAGTTTCCAGAAAGAGACTACCGAAAGAAACAGGTTCACAGCTGCAGAAATAAACCCCACAATTCTCAGCAATTATATGTGTTCAAGTACATGAAATCTGTAAGTGATCAGCACTGCAAAGGAAGGACAATTATCCCAGCTGAGGGACTGAGGCAAAAAGACACAAACTGACTTTACTAGTACCACCTGTAAAGTGAGAACTGCTTACAGATTAGCCACTAGGCTACCATGTCCCATTGTGTTAGACTGTACTATCAGGCTGTGGATTTTGTGCAAATCTGCTTCCAAATTTGTCATCTTCTTCATGGGAGGATTAAGTAATGGGCTAATAGTGGGGTGGAGAATAATAGGATCAGGCTAGGGAAAAGACAATCCTTTTCTCCACTCTGTTATAATGCAAGAGTGCAGCTGTAATCTCTCACCTTATCTTAGCTTATCTTAGTATTTCCTCATATTCCCTTTTCTACTCAACTGGTGCAGTGATTTTTCCATTCTGCTAAAGCACTGTCTATTCTCTGCTCATCCTCTTTTTGCTCATCAGTTCACCTGCTGTGTTCCAGGATATATTTCCAGGAGATCCCCATATGGGGTCTTCCAACTTCCAGGTTGACTGAACACACCATTTGTCTCAGGCCATTTTAACACAGCAGTTGTCTTCTTTGGATATTCCTTCCCACAACTCTGAGTCAGAAGCATCTCCCTGAAATGTTCTGTGTAATATAATAAACATAAAAATGGCAGAATCAAAATGAAATTGGAAAATGAAAAGTGAACGTTCAGTGATAAAAATGTGCTGGGTTATAAGATTACCAATGATTACTGATTTCATACATATCAAAACATTTCTTTGTGAAATTGAAAGACACTGCCAACCCTTATTTCTGTGCAACAGGATTGCCTGACAAAAACCTTCCTATGGCTTCATTTCTGATTGTTAATACTGAAGGAAAACTATATAAGACTACTGCAAATCTACAATGGGAACACAGTCAAAGCAAGCAGTGTAATTGGCCATTTCACAGACACGGGGATTTCACCGGTGACAGATTTATGAAGAGCCAGTCTAAGAAAATAACAGCACTTAGAAACCTTGAAACCTAATGTTCTCACACTTACAACAGCAAATGAAAGAAACAAAGAGCATCTCTAGGACAGATAATCAAGTGTCTCACTATCAGATTGAGTTTAATGCTCCAAAGGCTTTGGACCTTGGAAGAGTGTGAAAAAACTGTGAAAACAGATTGATCCGAACCTCTTTTTCTGTATGCCAGTTTAATTCCATTGATTCTGATGAAGTTATTTCAGATTTGCACTAATGTAAAGTTAGAATATGGCCTATCAGTTCTTAGCCTACAGCTGTCTGGAAAATATCCAGTCTTATAAAACCTCCCCAGTAACAACCACCTCATTTTTTTTCCTTCTTCAGTATTCTGTTATGCAATCTGAAAATGCAGTGATTTAGCCTGGAAAGAACTGATTAGAAGTGTCTGCATCTCATATGAATGAGAGAGAATTAGGTAAAAGCTTGAAACTGCTGACACCAGTAAAGTGTGGGTTAACTTCAATCTGTTCTAAGCACATACAATAGAAATAATTTCAACATACAAGAAAGATGCACCTCGTCAGGAGATGCACCGGTTTGCTAGTAAAAGCTGGACAAAACTGGATTTCAGCATAGCCACACTGGATGTTACAGTGTGGGGTTTTTAGAGATTGTCCAAGGTAATGGTCTCTACAGGTGATCTAACCAAGAGCTTGGGTTTGCCACCAGATAATGCAGTCTTCTCTCTTCCTGCAATGTTATGGCAGCAGCAGACTTCCCTTACTGACTTCCCCTCTGTCTCCTTGGTCTGTCCCAGAGGGCTGCATTTCTGCTGTGGAGAGAAAGGTGTTTGTGCAATCAAGCTGCATAAAGTCCCTTGTCTCACAGCAGTACCCAGTCTTCTCATCTTCCTTCCATCCACAGCCACAGCCAAATCTGTGTAGTGGGCCACTAGCAGAGCAAGAGGAAGAGCACGGCCACTTGGGCAATATTTATTGCTTGTTCTTCTTTAGGGAAATAGCAGTGGGCTGGGTGGAAATATCTCATCTGCTGGATTTTAACTGAGAGCTGTTAGCTGAATGTCACTACCTTTATAAGGCATAGTAGTGTTAGATAGTCAATGAGAGAATCCATACAATTCAGTAGGGGTTTTTTGTTTGTTTTTAAAAATATAGTTAGGGACAGTGCTAGTTATATTGTCTTCCTGGTTTTTAATACATAGTTTAACAGGATGCTGAATCTAAGACATTGATGTCAACTCTCCATGTAAGAGTTTTAGGTTCGATTCCTTCTTCTTTCTGAGAAGATCTGAACCTGATTTTAAAAAAAATTCTTGGTTCTATATATCCAAAATAGCAGGGTACTGAAGTAAAATAGATTGGATGGGACAAATAGGAATATGCTCACTTTCCTTCAGATTAAAAGTATTCCACTTCAAATATAGTAATACATTGGCTGGGGAGAGAGCATGACTCCATAGCTCACTGCTGAGACTGACTCTCAAAAGGATCAACAAACATGTGTGTTTTGTATTACATGTTCTTTGGAGATGATCTGCTGCTGGACAGATGAGTATTTTGGATACTAGACTACAAACTGCTATTTCTTTCTAGTCTTTTCCTTCCCTGTATTAATTATTCTTTGTGAAGTGTAATTCAGCCTGCACAAGAGGCTCAGAGTGCCCCCTGTAGAATAATCTATGCTGCAATTTGCCTTTGCCTGGGGATGATGATGCAAGTTCAAATCCCTTTGCCATCCAGCCAGAGTGCTCTAACAACTGATTGAATGATTTAGTAGGGGAGCACGGCAGAAGCACTGCTGCATCTGGTTGTACTTTGTGCAGACTGTAATCTGATATGTGTAGCTAGAGAATGCCTATTTGATCAGACTTTGCTGAAAAATGGCAGGGATCCTGTGCTCATGGATCCTGAGGGATTTACCCCACTATTGGCTTCCATATTATGACCTGAATCTGGGAATGCTTACAAACTGCTTCATTTTATGGGACTTTACTGTTGGGAATTAAGTATCTGTAAGTGGTTAGGCATTTCTAGGATTAGGCAAAAAAAGCTAAGCATGTGTTTGAAGGTCTTTATATTTAAATTAGGTCTTTTTACAGGTAGTTGGACATGTAAAAGTGTCTTCGGATCTAGCCATGAGCATCTGATTCTACAAACCTTTCTGCAGCCTAATGGGTTTTAATGAGATTTAACATGCATGTTTGCAGGATTGAGGCCTAATTCCATAAACTATCAGATTTTATATTTTTCTATTGGCTGAAGCTACTTTTTAGTACTGACAGTGTTGCAAGAGCGTAATAATTCATATGCCTTATGGTAAAGAGATGCCTGGGACAAATATTGATTGAAGTTATCTTATTTTGGGGGGACAAAACAGCTTATTTGAAGTACTTTTCTGTATACTACTCTGTACCTGAGCACATCGTTATGACTGACTTCAAAAAGTTCTGGCATTTATTTCCATGGAGTATGTGGAATGACATATAAATGTTTAAATCTGACAGATTTTTAAAAAAATCAAACTGTGTCTTTAATTGAATATGTAGTCTTTCACAGAGTAACTGCATGCTTTTTAAAAAAATGTGCACCCTTGAAATACATAACTAATTTTACATTAACTTTTTCTCTTTTCTTGTTCCCAAGATCACAAATAAGCATAATGGTTTTCATAATTACAAGCAGTAAAACAAGGTTTGTATGCCAGTGCATTAATAGTTTTTACAAATATACATTTATTACATAGATTTTCAAGGCGTTTTTTCTCTGTGGGAGCTATTTGTGTCTCCACAGGAACACTTTCTTGCTACACAGCATTTATTACTAACACCACACACACACTTATTCCATAAAAGACAAGAAGTAAATAAACATATACAACTGCTACATTAAAATGGTACTGTTCAAAAATCTAAACCCCATTGGAAGTGGCTAACAAAAGCATTCATCCAGTTTCATCCTACAGCAAATGTCTTTAATATTAGTTGCAGCTGCTCAGCTTTTCAGCATGCCTTTCTCGGCCTGATGTGTCCTTTAAGAGGCAATGGCACATATTGCTGCACATGTTCAGTTGCTCTACCTTTGTGATGCAGTTCTTTACTCTGTAAAATGTTCTTCTCAGTACACAAAAGCAGCTGCTGAAGAAACCGCTTCAGACTGAGGGTGAGAGAACCGATGGCAGCACCACTAAGCAAACTCCAGTAGAGACTGCGAGGGTGAGACGGTGCAGAGACACCAAAGGAACTTCTGTGAGAAATAAAAATATCAGCATTATTGCCTGTCATCAGAATCCCAGGTGAGATTGAAAAGCCACTAGAGACTTTTTGGCTGTAGATCTATGGACCTGTGTTATGCTTGACTCGAAAAGGTTCACCTTAGATTATGAAATAGAGTATTTTGCAGAAGTGATGCCAGCAGCTTTTTCTTTTTCCTTTGCCTCACCAGTGATGATGATGATGATTTTTTGCAACAGCAACAAAATAATTCTGGGGGGAGTTATCTGTACCTTTTGGAAGTTTCATTACTCATTGTTAAATTAATTAATTAAAAATTCCAATGCACACAGACTTCAGAAATGTCTATAGCTGGCTAAGTTATCCATGCAATACATCAGTGCCTGCTGAAAGTGGTGGCAGAAAGCCAAACAGGCAAAACCTGAAGCTTGCTACTTAATTTACAGACTTATATATAAAATATATTTTATTTTAATCATTTGTAGTGAGAGATTTACCCTGGAAGAGCCCCAAAAGCTTCATGTGAAATATACACTGTTATTTCTGTTAGTGCTCAGGCTTTATTTCAGGCAGGGTTTTTTTGCATTGCTCTAGCCATGCAGCAATCTGTAAAGGGAACCTACTCTGATACAGTTTGAAAAGTGCATTTTGTACTTGCCTCTCCCTTTGATCGAATTAATCTGGGCTTTTTTGTAGTTCTAAATGAGGCCTATGGGCTGACAATGTAGCTGTTTAAAGGGGATTTTAGGGGATAATAGCCAATGCAAATAGTGCCATGAGAATGGCAACTTGCTTTTGCACTTTCAATCACATAATAACAGCAAAGAAAGCTTTTAAAATGAATTGAAATTTTGTGGCATGCCATCTGGGATTATTTGGGGAAACAGTTCTGAATACTATGGTTGTGTAAAAGAATGGTACTATGGGGCACTCTTAAGCTGACATGTTTCAGATGGCACCCTTATGCTAACTGCTGCAAAGTTGGCTAGCATTTTTTTATTATTTTCTTTCTCCTGGATTATCTGCAAAAAAATTCTCTTTGCTGGTATTTGGGCCTGAAAAAGTTTTCTATTGTTAAAGACTTCAATTCAAACCCCTTGCAGCTGCTGATCCCTTTATTGTTCCAAACGTTATGTATACGCGTCTCAGATGAATGTAGCCAAGCCTTTTAGTGCCTTAATAGGTGTCTGTATAAAGGTCATTTATTCTGCAGTACTTGTTTTAACAAAAGTTTATACACAAACAACAACTACAGCTAAAACATTCACATTAATCAATGCTCCTTGCAGTGTAAAATGCAGAGAGAAAAAGCTTAACTGGAGAAAGTACGTCCAAACATGAGAACTCTTTCTGTGTTTAACTGTGAAGCAGCACATATTTTAGACTCCATCATCAAAAGCTGCATGAAAAATCATTTCAAAGCTGTTCTGAGCAAGGGCTGATAATTTCAGACTTTTCAGGACAGGTGCAGTTTTGATGAGGTCACAGAAAGGTTTAATACACAGGAATCAGTGGAAATGTGGAAAAAATATAAATTTGAGTTCCCCTTCCCAATTAGTTTTGGAACTGAGCTTTAGGCTAGCCAGCACCTTGACATTTCAGTTGACGTAGCTGCCTTCTTTTCTTTTCCCTTTGCTTTTGTCTTAGCTCCAACTGGCTGCCCTTATAAACACTCCTTGAGGAATTAGGGTACATATCAGATATCTTAGATGAGAAGAACTGAGTACACTTCTCTGGCACGCAAGATTTTTCTTATTATAGAAGTATTAAAATACCATCTGTAAGCTTTAGGAATGTAGGTCATGTCCACGGAGAGTTTAAATTTGAGGTTATGACAGATGTTGGGTGGTGAATTAAGAATTTGGCTCCAAGTCTGTAAATCTAACTTGGTTCCATTGACTTCCCTGGAGTTAGTTCTGCTGACACACATGTAATAAGATCAGATTCTGACTATCTAAGTACTCAGTTGAGCTTAGCAGAATATAAATCCATCAGTGAAATGAGGGATGAGGCTTGTCAGGAAAATAATGTGCGAGCTACGGTTGGGACACATGAGGAGCAGGGCCAAAGAAGCCCAACTACTTGATCTCTGATAGAAGAAAATGTAGAAAAATCTGTGCTTCCTTGTCTGCTGCTTAGTATTTTTTATCATTCCTGAGAAGAACAGATCATGCTCTGATGTCTAAATATTGTGTGATTTTTAAATATGTAACAATAAAGCTATTACTGCTGCTAGGGACATTTCTATACACCATTCCACCAGCTTGTGTCAAGCTGTATATATGGATTACAATTTCTCTGCAGAAAAAGCTTAAAAATCAATTGTTACAGCAGAGGCCTGAGAAAAATTGATGTGTATTCCACTGTGTTGATCATTTGATCAACAGCTGTGGGCTCTGCCAGATAGGTGAGGACATTGTTCTGTCCAGGATTGCAATGAGAATACCCTGTCTTTCTATTCTCAGATTCTTAGCTAGCACCGCCCGGTTGCTGTAACATGCTACCTGTGAGACAGAGGCAGGCTGCCTGCGGCTGCCTCATGCAGGACTTCACAGAGCGCCGTCACTTCCACTGCAGCCATATGCAAATAGGTGGAAAGTGCAGCATTTGGAAAGTTGATGTACTATGTGCCTCACAGCTGACGCTGTTAATCTCATGGGCAGCCACATACTGCTCTAGCTGTAGCTTCCAGGTGGTCTTCAAAACTACCCACATGTATAATGTATTGTAATAATCCCATTTGGCAACAGCATGGACACAGCTAAATGTGGCTAGGTCCTCATCCAAGTGAAATGACTGCAATTTTGCGAGAGATGATAAGATGCCAATGCACTTGACCAGTGAGACGACTGGTCAAAATCCCAAATCTGAAAACTCAAATCCTTCTTGTTTTGGCAGGTAAATCCTGTTGCTATTAATATTCTAAATATTTAATAAAAGCAGTATAGTGGTTCTGTGGGAGAGACAGAGAGCAGCCATGGTGTGGTGTTGCAGAGTGCGTTACAAAAATAGCAGGAGGGGATGGGGAATGCCATTATCAGAAGTGGACGGAAAAGGTTTCCTCCTTCTAGTAAACCCAGCCCTACTGAGACTAATAGAACAAAAGGGAGTAATAAAAAAACCCACCAGCTGAACAGAACATGCTGCCAATCATGGACTCATTTCCTGTATGAGAAACAGAATTTCACAGCTTCTGCTGAGCTCATTCCACCTTGAAAGGTGTGATGCAGTACGCAGTGTCCATTACAGAAGAAAGATACCACTAATTAGCTGCTTGGTGGTTCGCTGCACTGAAAAGTAGTGGCTCCTGTCCAGCATACCTGGCACCAGGTTCTTGAAGACATTCTGGATAAGGCTGTTTGCCCCAGAACAGGAGGTATGGTTGTGGTTTTTATAGGAAAATGGCTGTTATGGCAGTTTGTGCCATGTCACTTGACTTTGATCTGTACCAAACTAGGCATATAGATATGGAAACTCAAAGCAAAGGACAAACTTCTCAAGATGTACATAAGAGATGAAGTCATGGGGTATTTAGGGTGTTCCATAAAGACTTTACATACTGCTGTTACTTAACTTAGGGTGTACTTAGTTTAAAACTAGAAGAAGGTTTTTAATATTGTCTGTGTATGTCATGCCATGGGAAAGACATTTAGACAGAAAAGGAAACATGCTCCATCAAGAAGCGGGAATTCTTCCTTCATCCAGCATTCTGGCTACAGTGCAGCAGGGGAGGGGTTAGGGGAACTGCTACTGTGTCACAGAAGCTGCTGAAATTTCTGCTGCTGCCACTGAGGGAGCAATAGCTATGTCTGGAAACAAATGGATCCACCAGTCATGGTCCACCACTGAATCTGGATTCTGGAAACCTTACCCTCCTCCTGGTCCTCCCTGTTTTCTCCCCTGGCTCATGATATGAAACTATCTCAATTCTAATGGAAAGGACTGGTCCTCCTGTCAATAATATATCTCATGCTATGCTCTGCCTGTTTTATTTGAATTTAGTCCTTTTCAATTCATTAAGACTAATAATATAATAGTGAAGCTGAGATTTGTTCATTGAAACTTTCTTTTACCTAGCCCTTCAGATTGCAAACCTGATTTCATTGCCCCGATTTCTACAATATCCATGACTGTAAAGTATGTGCAAAGTAGATGCCTGCATCAAATTAGTTTTTAATACTGCATGATTCAGCAGGTGTAAGTGCAAAAAGCATCTCTGTTATCCCTGAGCGACACCTATATACTTTCAACTTGCTTCATCACTAAATCAGCTATAAATGGTTTATAGCAACAACAACAAAACAATATTATATTCTGAAATAATGATTCTGACTTAAAGGCTGGAGTGTTCAGTAGCAAAAAACAGACATGGATCGTGAAGAAGACTGGTCATCTGATCAAAAGTTTAAAATAAATAAGGTTAATAACACCACCAAATGCTCAGCAACACAAGTTTACTGATTGGTGGCAGGCAACTTTTTAATTTTCTGGAGGACGTGCTTTTAAGAAAGTTGCTTTCTTGTATATCGACTCACCCAATATTATTAGTCTTTGAGAACACTGTATTCTTCCTGATGCAGCAAAGCTAGTAATTATAATATATAAAAATAGCTAAATACCAGGATATATATAATTATTTTGTCACTCACAAGTCAATTATTTTAGTTCAGCAAGAACTATGCTTTTTGCCCTTAATAGAGTACTTGCATAATTCCTTTATTAAAAAAAACCAACCCCAAACCCAAAACCCTATGGCAGTAAAATAATGTAAGAACTGTTATGCAAAAGACTAACATTGAATTGTTTGTAGTATACTGGAGGGAGTTGGTAGGCTGTGTAGGAGCTGCAGAGGGGTTAGAATTTAATATTTTCATTGGTTTAATCTCCAGATTCCCTGATTGGATTTGTAGACAAATTAGGATTATAGCTGTTTCACAAACATGTAGTAACACATGGTCCCTGCACTGATGAGCATAAAAATCTGCTAAGATTGTCAGGGTATTTGAGGGTATTTTCTCAGCAAACAGTCCACAGGTACTCTTCATGGGAGGTGTTACAAGTTGGGTGGAGGTGTTTTTCTTTTTCTCTTTCACCAGTTTTATTTGAAATGTTTATTCTGCTGTGAATAAAAGGGACATAGGAATGGTTTTGTAGACAGAGGCATCTTGGACAGACTCTAAGATCTCAGCATGGAATTGCCACAGACCAATCTGGACACAGTGTAGGCTGCTGGTTAACCTTTTGTTGGTCTGTGTCAGAAAGAAAGATAACCTCTCAAAAAGAGGCAAATTTGAAACAAATGCAATGAGATTGTTCCTGGCTCCCACCTCAGCCCCTTATGGGTGCAAGAGCTATACGAAGTCCCAGGAAATATTTCTCTGGTCATAGGTGTTGTTGAAGCTGGTGTAAAGGGCCTTGCACTCAAAGTCTTGCATGGGGGTAAATAGGATCTCAGAATAAACAGAGATGGTAGGGTCCATCTGTGTAGCACCATGGGGATTTTGGGGAGCAAAGTACTTGCTTGGAAACTGCTTTGACTTCTCATTGCAGTCCTTGCAGCAGATCTGGAGGGCATGACAGGGTTGTAGAGTCCTCTTTACCTCCTGACATTTTACGCTACACTTTCCATGATGTGACACAGCTAAAACACAGTGCATGCATTTTTTTCTTTTACTGTGAAAGGTGAAAGTAACAGGTTTAAAGTTACTGACTCCTGTGATTTGGTGTAGGAATGCCACATTCCCTTGTGACTCAGACCACACTGGATCCATATTAACAATAATATATTTTACAGTAAAGCAAGTAAAAATAAAAGTGGTTATATCATTTCTCTTTCACGATTCTATCTAACACAATTTAGTATTTTCATTGTCTGGTATCATTCACCGATATTATACTCCAGAACTGTGAAGTAGGCTGAAACACAACAAGAAAATCTTGTTTGAAATCCTGATTATCTTGCATTCAGGTGAATCTTACCCATATTGTACTTTGCATCTCAGATACAAATGACTGGCACAAGCAATTTCCCTTGTGTAAATCATTACATAGCAGGGGTGAATAGCCCTCTAGGATTATCAGATTTAGGTCTTATTCTGAATACAGTTCAATTTGACTAATCATGGTCTGCCAGTCTAACTTGATTCCCGCAGATTTGAATATCTAGGCTGATTCTATCCCTTGTTTCCTTTCCTGTAAATGCTGGCATCACAGTAGTGCATAATGCACATCTAAGAGTTAGCACTGTGTTGAGGAGATGTGGTAACGTCCTTTGGTCAAGACACCATTCCTCCAAGGGAAGGAGGGCAAACAGGTTGCAGGGAGATCACTGGAGCCCATACATGACATGAACTGGGAACTGGAGGGTTTTCTGAACTCTCTTTTACCTTGGAAGAGGAATTGGTTTTTAATGTGCTGAAGGCTGAACTAATTATTGAACTGTTGAAAAGGAGGCTACCAATCACCAGACAAGTGAAGACAAGACTATTCTGTGACCTTGAATGATTACAGGATTTGCTGCCAGTTCAATTTAGCGTTCAATTTGTTGCTGATGTTTCTTCTTTTCAGAAATATTGGAGTCATGCAGTAGAAAACACAGGGCACATACTGAAACATTGCTTCTTAGGTCAGCAAGAGTTTAGATGGCTGTTACTAATGTAACTCTTTGCTTTGCTAAATACAGTGTGGAACAGGGTCATGAGAGTTGGCTTTGTCATTAGGTGGTGAACTTGGAAAGCCTCCGTTCTCAAAGGACACATCTTTGCTCTGGAGGGTAATTACAGTAGCTGATTATAGTAGTAGGTCTTTATCCTCTGTGAGGACAGCCAGTAGGGAAGTAGAGGAGCTTGTTGTTATGCTAAAAAGCAAGCAGATCCAGTTGCCTCTTTGTTTGTTTGTTTTTCTGTAGAGCTTACCTCCTCATTTAGGAGGTCCTCATGAAAAAGTTCATGTGGAAGCACAGACCACTGCTACAATAAGATGAATGCCACAGTGCAGCTTCACTCTTTTATTGTTCTGGTCAAACTCATCTCACTTTTTCACAGGAAGGGAGCAATCAAAAAGATATCACATTGGTAGTTGGTTCTTAAACAGCTTTCACTTAAGCTGCTGTTGTCCTGAAAACTGGTGTTCCATTTCCAGGTTCCATCTTACCCTTGTAGTGATCTAAATGGAAAAACTTTTGTGACTAAATTATGATACGTCTTTCAGTGCTTTGCAGGATATATTGCTTACTACGGTTGACATGCTGATGTCAGAAACGTTGAAGCAGTCTCTAGACATGCAATACGCGCTGATGTGCATTGATTTTTTGTAGCTGTTGTTAGACCTCAGATGCATATGGATCTCGGTAGATATGCATCTCTCTTCTGGAAAGACTGAGGATCAAGTCTTCAGGTTTTTGTCCCACATTTTGTTCTTCATATTAGGGTGACTTACATGTGGAGGTGGAGGTGTATTAATTCAGCTTGAGCTCTTGGGTCTTCTGAAAATGTAGAATTGTAAAGATGCCGTTATATTTTGGCACACTTGTTATCAACAGGCGTCAGTGTTGTAGTGCGTTTTTATTGTTCAGGGTCTGCTCCTGTTCTGCTTTGTTAGACACCTTTGATTCAGTTGACTAAGTTAACACACCACACACACAGATGCACACATAACTTTAACACATCCCATCCTGAAGAACTCTCACAAAGAGAAGTACCTTTTTCCTGGTCATGGTAATGAAGGTTATTAGGAGAATATTTCGTATTGCAGATCGCTAAATTAAGCAAAGCTCATCTAGTAATACTGTATTAGATAATCACAGTGCCTGGTAAGTGAAAGGAAGAATACAAACCACTGTAATTCTAGCTGATGGCAAGGAAACTTGCAGTACTGGCAGTTACTGTCTTTTTAAATAAGGGCTAGACTTCTTGTCTATAGTTTATTGGCTTGATCCTTCAAAGAAAAATGGTTAAGGATCTTATTTTTTTGATGTTTATGGAAAAAACACTTCATCCCTATTTTCTGTACAGCAATATTTTATCGATAGTGACAACAAGTAACTGTTGATAGTGACTTCTAAGTCAAATTAACATGATACACATAGTGAGACTAAGACTTGCTAGATCACTTTCAAACATCAAAGCCAAAATATTTTAACAGTGGTGTCTAAACTTATGATCTACATTCATAGTTAAGCCCATAAATAACAGATTTACAAAGAATCTTCATATCTTCCTCACAAATATTTGCCTTATTAAGTCTTCCTACGCCTCATACAAGCTATGATTTGTAGCAAAAACCTGGTTTGGTATCTTCATTTCTAATAGATAAGAGCAGGTGAACTGCTGTCTTAGCTGAGCAGAACAGCTCAGCACCTGTATTTGACCAGAGACCTTCAAAATTCACAAATTAGGTCTCTTTATGTTTAAAGCGTCAATCCGCCCTGCCTGGCACCACAGTGGCACCACTGAATTCAGTTAAAGGCACAAAGGAAAATCTAAGGACATCTCTGTTTCACATATTTCATATATGCAACAGCAAAGACATTCCTGTTTTACCTTTTTCCTTTTTAGAGACAAAAGAATTTTCCACTTACTTTGACTTTGTATTGAGACACTTTTGCCTATTTTTAATCCTGTTTGCTATGACCTAGCAGGCAGTTAACAACTTTCTGTCTGGATGAGTCAGGGTACTATTAATTTTTCAAGTTTCATCACTTCCTGAGGGTACCATTCTGGAAAAAAAAAATGAGGTCAGGTCCCTTTAAGGTAGTCAAGACTGACTTTGGAAAATCCTAGGTGAGGGTAAAAAAGGGAAGTTTAACTGAGCATTCTGCATAAAGGCAATACTTTGGTGGCACTATACTTTTGTTAACCTAGGCAGTGTGAAAGTTGTATCTAAGAAACTGACTCAAAAAAAAAAGGTTTAGATAAAGTAGTTTATAATCTGTGAAATGATGCGTTTGTCACTAAGTCTTCCTTATTTATGCAGTTGTGTGATGCAGGACTGTACAGTCTCAGTTGTTCAAAAACTGGACGTTGAGCCCCCAAAGCCTTGTCTTAAAACCATGATTTAAAAGCTAATGGGTTATATTTGCTAACTTACTGAAACTTTTCTTTGTCCTTTTGAAAAGCGTGCTTAAAACAACACAGTGCAAAGCAGAAAACATGCCTTATTTCCCAGCAGAAGTGGGTAACGACACAACAGTAAGATGTTAGTTGTCTACTTAAAACTGCCTTCTTCAGTAAAATTGTTGTGTCTGGGAATGAAGTAATCACTATTGCATACCAGTTACCTGCTGCAGTGTGCTGCCCTGATGCTGTATACAATGGTTATGAGGAAGTAAAAAGCAACTGATACGTAAATGTAGCAAAATATGTAAATGCATTGCATAGTGCTCTATTGCATTGGCACCCCAACAGGGAGAGGTAGACAGCCTGTTATGTGTGTGTGTAAAGTAAATGAATAAATTTTCTCCGATTCAGTGCTACAGAACATTGTGAAAAAGCTGAACTTGACAACAGAAGTTAATAGCAAAGGATTTTTATTGCATTGTTTAGTGTAGATGTTTGTGAAGAAATATGTGAAGTAAGATTTATATTGCTGCTGCTGATGCAGAGCATATTTGCATTGTATGCATTAAAGAAACAATTCAACAGAAGTTAACTTATGAGAGTATAATATTCACTGTTGCTAAGATTAGCAAGAAATTAGTCATATAAATGTTGGCTCTGTGACACACCTGCAAGTGTCCTACTGAACATATATACTGGCAGCTACTGCTGCGTTATGTTACTGATAGAAATAATCCCAGGACTGAACTGAAGCCCAGTGTTAGAGTTACTCTGGCTTAGCTGAAAATCATAAAGCTTATGTGGTGGGCTGATCCTGACCAGCAACTGAGAACCTACCCAGCTGCTTGCTCACTCCCCTTTCCCCTCGTATGAGGAGAAAATAGAAAGAAAGTGAAAAGACTCATGGATTGAGATAAAGACAGTTTAATAGGTGAAGAAAAAGCTGCACATGCAAGGAAAACAAAATAAGGCATTTATTCACTACTTTACCCTCCCTGGAAGGCAGGGCCTCAGCATGCATAACGGTTAGTTGAGAGGACAAATGCCATAAACACAAGTGTCGCCCCTTCTTCCACCTTTCCTTGAGCTTTTATTGCTGAGCACAACATCATATGGTATGGAATATCCCTTTGGCTAATTCAGCTCAGCTGTTCTGGCTTTGTCCCCTCCCGGTTTCTTGCCTACCTGCAGCCTACTCCCTGTGCAAACACTGCTCAGCCATAGGCAAAGCACTGGTGTGTTACCAGCACTGGTTTAGTCACAAATCCAAAATGCAGCACTGTGCAGGCTGCTATGAAGACAGATAACTATCTGAGCCAGACTCAATACAGCTCATCAAGACAGAAGGTGTAGAGCATGAAGGATTCATTAGAAATTTGCCCCCTCCCCGTCCCCTGCCCTTTCTGTCTGCTGCTTGAAAAAGTAGCGCTCTTGATAAGCGGAGGCATGGTCCTCATCTATATCTGCCAGTCTTCTCTGACAGAAAATGAGTGACAGTTGTATACTGGTTTGTTGTGGCAAGACATCCTGTCTGCAGTCATCTGAATCCTTTCTGCAGTATCAGATGTTACATCTCTTCTTCTGAAGAATGGTAATTCCATAGGACATGCTGAAGCAAATTGTGCAGGAGTGTAAGTTCAACTTTAATAAAAAAAGATAGTAACAGTACTTGCAATGTGTCACACTTTTATCTGATGTATGAAAGAAAATCAAATGCTGTATATAACCTCAGTCTTATTCATGTCAGTAGAAGTTACCTATACAAAACTGCAAATGCTCAGCAAAAGTAAAATGCACCAAGTTACTTTATTATATTAGTATAAATATGATTGGCATAGCATAAATGATTAGTATAGATGATTAGTATTAATAGAAAAGATGATAAAGCATAAGTTTTATGATTTAACAGTGGGTTGTTTGTTTATTTTAGGTTTCCAAATACTATCTAAGTACTTGCACAGTCTATCAGGGAATATGTGCTTCACGTCTATATTGCTGTATCTCAGTGTAAATACAGAAATAGCTTTGGTATCGTGAGCATTTTACATAGGACTAGTTTTTAGATCACTCTGCTGGGAAATGAAATATGACATTATTACCAACATAAGGTGAGGGACTGAATTTCCCTTCTTAGAGTTCGCTGCCCCACCCAGAGCTGCCCTGGTAGCACAGTACTCACCATAGCCTTGCCCGGTTCCTAGAGTTATCACTGGCCTTCAGGGTATATATTCCCCTAAAGTTTTGAAATGCATCCTCCAAATGGAAATGGAACTTCAAGCTGGTTTAGCCTGGTTTCTAAAGGAAAACAGACAGACGTACCTGCTTGCCTACCAGTACTCTGCAAATAATGCTGACAATTCACCAGTCTTAGTTACCACTGACAAGGATGTAAGTGTCTCTGGAGATAATTAAGTTTACATCTTACAAAAATCACCAGCTGGGCAGGAGAGAGATATAGTTAATCTGGCATTGAAAGAGTAGTTGCAATTACCTGCTTTGCTTAGCCTGTTAGCTGTCCAGTCAGTGCTGACAGGCAGATTGATCCATATGATCAACATACTAATAGTTTAGAGCCATTGAAAGTGGTTGAGCTCTTCCTGCCCAGATAGCAGGAGAAGACACTGTAGTGAGCTGGGGCTTACTGTCAAACAGGAATGCAAAAGACAGGAGCTTCTGGCACTGCACTGGAAGTGATATTGCAAAGAATATGTAGAGTTAAGATTTGGGTTTGTTACTGCAGAATGGTAAAGGGATGCTGTAAACATCTGCAGGAAATCATGGTTCCTTAGTTTTGTTGTTCTCAGGCTGGTTTATTCTCCCTTTCCTTCCTTACCGGGACAGCTCTATTGTCATCACTCTCTTCTATCCTCTGTATCTGGGCCCTTCAGATTGTGCACCTGAGAAATAATCCCCTGAAGACTTGTAAACCCTTTAACACCATTTACAATATGAAGCACTTCTGAAACAATGAGGCATCTACCTTTGTCCTCCATTTATGTTTGCTGCATTTTTACCATAATTAGCATAGTACATGAAAAACAGAGTACCTTTATTCCTCAAAATAGGAGAAACTGAGTTTTTTGGTTTGGTTTTTGGGTTTTTTTAGACTTTTCTTAATAGCTAAAGCAGAGCAAGAATTTTCTAATAAAGAGGAAAGAAAAATGTAATGTTATTTTCCCTGCAGTATTTTTCAAATATATTGTGCTTGTAATTTAAATAAGCAAGGATAATTAATTCTTCTAGCAAGTTTTTATTTACTTTTTATTGTTTACCCTAAAATGTAAATGCAATATGAGAAATTCAGCTCATTATTTGTCAGGTTTTAACTGTTTTATTTTCTTTAAGTCATATGCCTCTTTGGTTACTTTGTAAAAACCTTGATTATTTTAACTGTTTTTACTCTATTAATGCAAATTTGTTTCATAATTTTCTAATGTTAAATTCAAGATTAAATTAAAAGATTAACTTGTACAAATGAAAAAGCAAGGAAAAATTACCCTGTAAGCCAAATCAAAATATTAACAAAATATTTTAAAATAATGAATGTCTGCTGTAGAAAATTTTACGGAGTACAATCGCTATCTTGAGACAAATTATATATTTTGTTGTATTCTTGGAGCTGTTTATGAACACTAACCAGAAGAAATGTACTGCAACACATTTGTACTTGTCGAATTAACAGAAGTTCTTGGTTTGGGGTCCTGTTATTCTCTAGGTTTCTTAAATATATAGATATTAATATACCAAAAAAAAAAGTTTCACGATAACTTTTTATAAAAGCTCTACAAGTTTTTAATTTACCTTGACAACCCTTAAAATTACCTTAAAAAGGTTAAATGAACTCTATCCTTACTTACTAAATATCAATTATTCATAATATTATCTCATATGCAAGTAAGACCATTTGTAAACCACCAGTTTGTAAAATATGCATGGGAAAATGTATGAATGATGACCTTCTAAGGTAAAGTAAAAGAAATTGTATAGGCAAATGCTACAGGACAGTGTTCCCTCAGTCTCTCCCTAAAGGTTCCCACCACTGAAATAAACAGTAAGATGCTTCAGAAATGCAGCAACGTATTTGCAGCTTAGGACAGGCATGACTTTGGAAATGGAAATATATTACTCCATTCAAGGAGTGGCGGCTGGGCCTCATTGTATGTAAGAGACTAGCTTTGTACCAGCAGAAATTCCCCTGAAGTTAGGTAGAAAGGAGAACCAGTCCCTTGCATTTAACCCTGCTTAACCACAACAGCTGGTCCAAATTGCTGTTTGGTCACTACATAACCAAGATATTGGCTGAACCCCTCTTTGGAGATTTGTTTGTATTTGTTTCTAATAGCAATATGTTTTCTGACCTTTCAAGTGCTTGAAAAAATAAGTGAGATACGTCCAATTTATTTTTGCATAACCCATTCCATGTATTTCTCTGTCTTTAATTAACATAAAGCACAGGATTTAATGATTTCTTTTAAATGTATATAGTAGGTAAAAAATTAAGGAAACTACATAAACATTTTTTTTAGGCTACAAAGTCATCTACACAAAACTTATGAAAAGCCATAATTAGAGCTGCCACAAAAAACTTACTTTGATCCATTGTATAGCCATCTGCTGCATTAATCCTGATAAGTTTCTGTGTAAAAAATGAATTATAGAATGACATTAATTAGCAGCAGGACATCTACAGAAGGTGGCCACTGGCAGGCAGTTGGGACACCCTGCCATAGTCTGTTTCTCCTCCATAGCAGGGGGACACTCCTGCCTTGCATGAAGTTTTCTGGAAAAGAGCCGACCCTCTGAAATTCACATTCTAGAAACCATTTTCCTTTCTTTCTCAAATTAGCAATTAAATGAATTGATTAAAATTCAAGAGAAGACACAAGATGATGCTTCTCAAAAAGGCAGATTGCTGACTGATGGCCCCTTGTCTGTTGTAGATTCCTAGCCCCCGACTTTGGCCAAGTTTCAAATTTATAGTGAGGTCTGTGAGATGCTGCTTCTTAAATCAGGGATCACCTGGCTGACAATAACCCGCATCTGTGTAAAGCAGTGTCTTCTGAAACCAGAACTCTCTGGAAACTGGTAGCCAGGAGCTTTGGGCTCTGACAGATGCCTCCCTCAAGGTGCTACCCCCCAGAGCTAGGCTGATTCTGTGTGCATTTGCCTTTGGGATCAGTGCAATATATTGCTGACTCCTGTTCTGCCGTGTCCATGTGCTGGCCTTGAATGATATCAAGTAGAAAGCCTGATCTGTCTCGTCCATTCCGTTTTGTTTGAAAAGCTTCCAGGTAGTACCAAGTGACAGCACTGTTTCTGGTCAGCAATCTGTTAATGTGGACTAATTTAATTATTCTTTTTTTAATTACGCTATCTTAAAAAGGCTGTAATCGGCTACCTTTACCAGGTAAAAATTAAATGAAGCATCAAGGTGAGAAAGAGATCAAATGCAATATGAACTGGCTGCGGAGAAATACAAGGGGAAAAGCAAGAAATTAAATTAAAATGCCAAAATCGATATCCTGAAATTAAGGTTTTAAAATTTTTCAGGATAGCAGCTTAATTAACCAGGAACCATTGCTAGTGAGGGCCAGAAGGCAGTTGCATAGGGTATAGCTCTAATCACAGCCTTGGGCGCATAAACCATGGATCACTTGCAGAGTCTACCTCACCTCCAGCCTTCAAAGCCTCCAACAACAGCAACAACTTTTCCCTGCCCTTATCTGCTGGCTTTGAATCTGAATGTTATTAATAGTGAGGCAGCTAAAAAATGCAGCGTCAGTAGCAGTCCTCCAAAGGCAATACTGCACATGCAGCTCTCAAAACAAGCAGAGCCCACCTACTAATTGAAAGAATGCAAAAGGTCATAGGATGTGGGTTATATGAAGAAGAGTGATGTGAATCATGAAGTCTAGGTGCTGGGAAATGAACTATATACTGAACAGTCGATAATGAGAATTGTACTTGCAAAAATACAAGCAGTAGAGTTAATGCAATTCAAGAAATTACTGTTCATTCTCCAGTAAGTTACTCCCCTTCATAATTCATTGACCATGAGCTCTTAGTCTATTACAGTGGCAAGTAAAATGGTTTATTTAAGCTTAAATGCAGTCTTTATAGATTAAACTGTCACCTGAATAGGTCACAGCCTTAGGAGACTTTCCATCAGATGAGATATATTTAAAAGATTAATTTTCTTGCTGAAAGAAGGCAACAGTAATACTCATTTTTAAACCTATTTATAATTGAGATGCTTTATTTCCTATGTATCTTGGTTAATATATTTTTCTTGACAAGTCTTTTCATCTTGGCTATTTTTAGAGTGTATAATCCTCCAAAGTGATACAATAACTTTTTTTTCATGGCTACAGATTGTGACATGACAAACTTGATACTGTGGTCTCTTAATGTCAATAATCTGAAGAAATATATGTTTTGAAGCAGACAGCTGCTAATTAAAAATGCATAATACACAAAACAAATTCACCAGATAACTAAAAACGTTCTTCCCTTACGAAGAAATAAAAGAAATTCTTTTCTAAAATAATCAAATGTTTTTCAAAAGGAGGAAAGCAACCAGGCAAGATGCAAGACATAACAATTTGCCAGCTGAAAAGTGCTAAAGCTTGCAAGATGTCATCACAGCTTTTCTTGAAACTTGCATTTCTTTTCCTGGTGGAACTGGAAGCTAGAATTATCCCTTTAATTTTGTTGGGGATGTATTTTAGCTTAAAGAACAGAGTCTGAAGGGAAATCAATCTTGTAGTATGGAAAAGATAAAATATAAAATAGGTAAAGAGGAAAGGAATAAAGCATCCTCCATATCCACTGGAAACTGGACAAGAAATAGCCATAAATGCCAGTAAGGGAAATTTGGGTTTAACATTGAGGATTTTTTTAGCAGTCAGAATGCATAAACCCCGAGAAAATCTGCCAAAGGCAGTAGTGGTATTAGGGATTTTTAAGTATGGCTTAGATGAGAGCTCTAAAGAAGTCAGACAAGATTTTAAAGACGTTCAACACCTGTGAGAAATTATTTAGATACAATTGATTCTGCTGAAAGAACTAGGTTGGTTAGGTGGCCAATTTGGGTCTCGAATTATTTGTTGCAAATACTTCTAGACAGACCTGTTCTGTCTATTGCTGTCCTCTTCCTGGATAACACTTAATGAGAAGCTACTTCTCTCCAGGTTCAGGACTGGCCCTGGAAATCCCTGTCTCCCCAAATGGAAAGCAAAATGCGGACAGTTTTGTACTATGTCTGACCCAGTAGAGCTAAGCAAAATGTAATCCAGAATATGAAGCATTCCAAAGGTCTCTACCAGAGTTAAAAAGAAATATGTTTAATTTATATTGTATTATTTCTTTGACTCTGAGAATTTGCTTTGTGGGAAAGAAAATGGTCTCTGTCACCCACCTTTCATTCTGCACGACAGAAATGCACAAGTTTGGTTTATTGAGAAACACATTCAATCATAATGTAGAACTTTTCAGCATCATAATTTTGCTTCACTTTTTCATTGCTATTGTTTTTAGAGAAATTAATTTGAGATCTTGGGGCCTGTTAGTTTGAGAGCAGAATATCTGCTTTTTGTCTGAGCTTTTGTGTACTGAAGGTGAGGAATGGAAAGTTCAGTGAGACAAAAATCCTATCCCTAGTCCCTCTGAGAGTATTTTTTGAGTAACGGAAGATAAAATTTACAGCAATTTGAACATTCATTGACTTAAGTGCCTTCCTCTTCTCCAGGCTCAGATTTTCTGTTTGTGTGTTTACTCTTTCTGGGCAGATAGTGTCAGTGTATCTAGCGGCAGAAATTACACCACAGTTGTGTTAACACTGTTTTCATCTTTCCTTTGATGTTGCCAACTGTTTCATTTTAGTAAGGCTTTTGCCACTGGTGCATGTTTTAGTTGACACACGTTTCCAGAAATTTTCTGGAGAATAATACAGCAGTGAGGTAGAATCTACGTTTTGTGTGTTTTTTATCCTCGGTCTCCTTGGAGAGGTTGACCATTCATTCCTGGTTACCTGGTGCTGAATTTCTTATTTTTCTGTCTTAATAGCGTTATCCTAGATATTACCTCTACTTTTACCAAACATGGATTATTCTGAACCGTGGAAAAGGACAAACGAGAAAAAAAAATGCATCTGTATTTTACATTACCTCATAGATTAGGGATTTTTCCTTATCATATTGTAACAAGGTCTAGTTCCTTTCTTGGTCTTCATCTACATTTCTGATTTGCTTTGATGCAGACATAAGACCTGACTCACATCAAGGATTAAGGATCTGCAGATTTTAACTTCAAATATTAAACTTTGAAAATAAAGCAACCTTAAAAAATACACATTTCCCTGTTTTCAGAAATTTTCCAAATTACACATAAGGTACACTATGTAGTCTTGAAGAAAATGGCATCTGACAGCTTCAAAAAAATTGTGTAGGAGGGAAAAATATATAATTTTAATTGTCAAAGCACTGCATTTGAGTGCTTCAGGGTTTAACTGTGTCTACAGCATGCAGATAATGAGTGCAGTGAAAATACATCATTGCTCAGATATTTTCAAATTATTTTTATGCTTTGTTTTACTTAAAATTTAGCATTTGATCTCAACAAATATCTCACCTTCAATCCATAAATACATGGTGAAACTAAAAAGTGAAAAAAAAAGAGAAATTTGTGTTGCTGGTGCTTTGCGATTATTCTCTATAGTATTTTGTGAAGGCAGGAATGTCCACAAAAATATTAACTTTGAAATGCAAAATGATGGAGAATATTTGATCAATCTATGTTTTGAATTTGTAAGTAAATCTTGGTGTCATATTCTGGATTCTAAGAGCAATACTCATACTGGCAGGAGTCAGATCCAATAATATGTGACCCACATAAGCAATGAAATCCAATTGAAACTTTTCAAATTGCAGATGTTGGTATGAACTGCTTGCTTGTGAACAACCTTCAGAGCAGAACTCG
Source organism: Burhinus oedicnemus (assembly GCA_008921705.1). Taxonomy (NCBI): domain Eukaryota; kingdom Metazoa; phylum Chordata; class Aves; order Charadriiformes; family Burhinidae; genus Burhinus; species Burhinus oedicnemus. The sequence continues at coordinate 3,346,910 of VFFE01009028.1, forward strand.
TTCATCTAATTATCCACTGGGTGACTCTGAATAACAAACATAATTGAGCAAACTGTAAGCTACTCTTCAGCAACTCTTGAACAGAAAGATGCTTGATCCATCCAATTATTTATGATGTATTTTTTCAGCTGCAATAGCAGTGATATCTGTAGAGGTTCCCTCCAGCAAATTACATCACTACTAATATGATGGCCCCATGCCTTCTAAGTTTATTTATATAAAACTCCTACTAACATCTAATGTCAGCAGAATGTTGAAGCAAAGGCTGGGGGTTAGGGTGTTGTGACTGTGATGGAGAGCTGCAGACATGTTTGCAACCTCCATTACTGCACAGCTTTTTGTGTCCATGAACACGAATGCAATTTCGTGTTCAGTGACAGATTATCAGGCCTTTCTACAGCTTGCGCCTTGCTGCTACAAAAATGACAAAGGTTTTTCTCCTTGCAATATTTCACTCCATTTTTTTTTAAATTATGGTATATATTTAGCACAGAGATATCGGAAGTTCTTGTGCTTTTCACAGGTGATGTATGAGAGATGAGTCCAGTCTTTAAGACCCTCAGGCCCACATGTCATACACGGTGTACTTACGCCCGTATGGACCTACTAGTAGGATGTTTCGTTCATGGTTCCTGCCTGTTGTTCTAGGTCTGCTAGCAGGGGGAAAATCTGCTTAAAATCCAGTGATGGCATTTGCTGTAGAGCCTATTGACTTTCTGCTGGCTTCCATCACATCAGAAATGTACTTCACGCTTTTGTATTTCGCTCTAATGGTGTCGATTCTGATTGATAAATGTTTAGATCATATAAGCACATAATTTTCTTACAATTTCAAAATAACATATATTAACTTGTTTTGTCATTGCTTTCCTTTGTTATCTTGTCTGGCATCATGATCTGAAGCCTGGTATTTCCATCTTTTATTATTCGTGCCCTTTAAGTCTCATAGTTTTCATCATGCTACCATCTGAATAAAGTTCTATTGCCTTGAGAAGACAAGGAAGCTACTCATGTAGATTACTAATTCTCGAAACTAAGTTTTGAATGTAACATGTTGTGCTGGGTGTCCCTGCCCAGGCGCCAGCAGCAGGGGCTGCAGGGTGGCCTCTGTGAGGAGAGGCCGGGGCTGCCCTGTGCCGGACACAGCCGGATCCAGCTGGCTCCAACCGACCCACCCCAGGGCACAGCTGAGCCCCTCCGCCATGACAAAGGTGCCTCAGGGAAAATATATTTAAGAAAGGGCAAAATGCTGCATGGTGGTGAGGAGTGAGGAAAAATGTGAGAGAAACAGCCCTGTGACACCAAGATGAGAGACAAAGGAGAGGAGGTGCTCCAGGCACTGGAGCAGAGACTCCTCTGCAGCCCAGTGAGGACCACGGTGGAGTAGGTGGATATTTCCTGAAGGACTGCAGCCTGCGGAGAGCCCACACTGGAGAAGATATTGCCAAAGGACTGCAGCCCCTGGGAAGGATCCTCGCTGGAGTGGGGGAAAAGTGTAAGGAGGAAAGATCAGCAGAGAGGAGCTGTTCTAGAGTGATCACAACCCCCCCATTCCCTATCCCCCTGCACTGCTAGAGGGTTGGGGTGGGTGGAAGAGTCGGGAGTGAAGGAGTGAAGTTGAGCCTGGGAAAAAGGTGTGGGTGGGGGGAAGGTGTTGTTTTAATTTGTCTTTGTTTCTTACTATTCAAATCTATTTTATTTGGCAATAAACTAAATTTTCCCCACGTTGAGTGTGTTGTGCCTGTGGTGGTAACTGGTAGGTGACCTCCCTGTCCTTGACCCACAAGCTTTTTCTTTTTCCACCTTATTTTCTCCCCCTTGTTCTGCAGAGGAGGAGGAGTTTGAGAGCATCTGGGTGGGTGTCTGGCAGCTGGCCAAAGTCACCCACCACACATGTAACCTCATGAAGTTAAAAGTGCTTTCAATTAACAAGCATTTTTCTTTAAGTAACACTGAAAGTAAATTTATGACTGCTATTTACGACATATAAAAAAAATCTACATACATCTAGGATCTAGTGTGGTTTGGATGGATCTTTCATGTTTTCCAGCAGGTGGATACTTTCCACCATATTCTGCCTTTTGAGGTATCAGACTTCTTCAAGTTTATAATGCTACTGGTGCAAGAATTGCAAGTGACCAGGAAATCTGAAAAATGATTACTGTGTGAATCCCTCCTCGCTTGGTCCTGTCAAGTGACTATTTGAAGACCTGCCTTCAAAGAAAAAAATAAATGGCAAACAAGGAAATGCCTTTCCACTACAAAATCTATGAATTTTTCCCCATTGGATGTTACAATATGTGGTTTGGTGTAGTCTACTGAGAAGAAGTTTTCCATGTTGAAAATCCCCATACGATGTCAACAAAAGCAAGAACTGTGAAGCAAGATTTACTTTCCTGGTGTGCAGAAGAAAGCAGGAACAAGAGACCAGGTCCTTTAACCCTGAATACTGAGTCTAGGCTATTTTAAGAACAACTGCTGTAGGGCTGATTCATGAGGTAGGTGGTCCATTTTTTAATCTGTATGGGATTTTATCTTTTAATGTTTGTAATTCTTGATTTCTATTTCTGTTTTCTCTTTTTAGATACCTTTTATAATAAAGAAGGAAGGAATGGGAAAGCAAGGAGATGCAGGACTGCCCTGTGAAGGACACATTTGGGAAGGGAGGAAGAGAAGTCTTGAGCCTTCTGGAGACAGAAATATATATAAGATGAATATATACTTAAACAGCAACCTCATATGAAATATGCCATCTAAGTAACAATTAATAAGATATTCTCTTTATATAGCGAAAAGCTTGATGAACTGGCCAAATGCACCTCTCTGAAACATCATGGACTTTTAAAAGAAAGATTATGCTACAGAGCTACCATAATTAGAAACAGATAACTTTGTACAGTCTTCTGAAAGACCGATTTTAACAACAGTTTTACAGACCTGTTATTCCACTGGTATAAATAGTATTTATACCTGGTATTCACAGAATCACAGAATCACAGGGATTGGAAGGGACCTCTGGAGATCATCTAGTCCAACCCCCCTGCCAGAGCAGGGGCACCTAGAGCAGGTTGCACAGGGTGGCATCCAGGTGGGTTTGGAATGTCTCCAGAGTCTGAGACTCCACCACCTCTCTGGGCAGCCTGTTCCAGTGCTCTGCCACCCTCAAAGTAAAGAATTTCCCCCTCATGTTTAGATAGAACTTCCTATGTTCAAGTTTGTGGCCATTACCTCTTGTCCTATCACTGGGCAATGCAAAAATGGGCTTTGAAACTTTTATTTCAAAGCCTTATTGTCCTTTTGGATATGGAATTTTCATGAAAAAAAAATAAAAATCCTACCTGTCTAACTACTTTACCTTTGCGTCAAGGCCATTTTATGCTGATAGAATTAAAAATGATGCTGGATTCTCAGCGTAGTTTATTAATTAAAGGGCTGAGGGATATTTGACAAAAGACTTGCTTAATAAAAGAACTAATTGTTTGTATGCAGAAATATAAACTTTAGTATTGATTGTATGAGAAGGCAAAGCTTAATGCTTAAAATGCAAAGTATTACTGAATCTTTCTTTCCCTCTGGATTTTGAAAAATGCTAAGGTTTGATAAAAAACTTACCAGTTGAGTAGGTGGAATACAGGGCCTTAATTAAGAGCTTAGAAATAATGTATTCTGCTTTTTCACTCAGCCTGACAACTCCTTACTGTGTCACTGGTATTGGTTTTGTTCATATTAAACTGAATCCATTTATACCTTAAGGAAGAATTCTTACCTCTGGTGAAGTGCTGTAAACACTTCATCCTACTGAAGCTAGTGAAACAGGCCTGAATTGCACACACGGTGTATCTAGCCCTCAGTCTGTAACTTTCCAAGCCAAAAGATTTAGTTTGAGATTTACTCCTGGAAGTGGTTTTAAAGCTTCATAAACAGTTAAGCCAATGCATATTACTAAAAAGAAATTTAAAGATTGGTTATCCTTTGGAAGTGAGCATATTCTAAAAAATATACATTTTTTATTGAACAAAGCTGTCTTAAAAATACAGTTCTTCAAGAAGAATTTGGGGGATTATTGAGGAACTCCCACCCCACCCTTCTGGGACTGGATAGCAACACAGAATCTCTTCGGTCACTTAGGTCTGGGAAACAGTTTGGACTCTTGAGAGGCATCACACTCCCTAGGTGTGTAATGCTTATCATCCACACTAGTGAGGTAAGAGACTGATAGCTTGCATCAAAACGGTCAAGTGGTGTTATAGCTATACTTTTTGTGGTGTTGTGTAAATAACCAGGATGACAATATATGTGCTCACTGCAGTATATACTACAGATGTTGTCTGTGCACATCTGAAAAGTAACCATAATGAATACAGATGTTCATTGGCATTTAATGTCCCTGCTGTTTCCCTATTGGCCCCTTTTTCTGTTTTAATTCAGGAATGCATCATACAGTCCTTTGTTGCTAAAGCACACAGGATGCAGAATATCTTAGCTGTGGTGTCTTCAGTTACAGATGTGGTCTCTAAAGCTATCAGCTCCCCCTGTTTTTTTTTAAAAATATGTTCCATAATGCAAGAGCAAATGGAACTTAATGATGGGAATGTCTCATATGCTTTGAACAAATGAAAGGAATTTATCTTCATATTCAGGATATGGGACAGCAATTTGAATAGTGTGCAGGACTCATTTCTGTAAATCTGTTGCAGTAGTTGCTTTTAAAAGGATGTTGACATTTTTGAAAAACTAAACATAATACAATCCAAGACAGAGAGACCTAAAGCTTTATGAAACCTTTCTTACCTGGATGTTGATCAGGAGCCATCCTAGACTAGGAACCCAACTGTGAAATCTATATTGTCCGTAATACACCACGTGATAAACATCTCTAGGAGCAGCATGTTTTTCAGAAATACAAAAGCAAATCAGCAAATGGTCTTAAAAGAATTTCGTCTCTCATAAAAATACATGATGATTTTATACATATGGCTGGCTCAAATTCAGCTGGGAAGCTAAATAGGAGAAATAAACATAAACTCCACCAGGATTCAGCGTAAGAACACATTGCATAGTTTTGAAGAACCTGAAGAGAGCTATAATATCATCTATCTTTCAAACTATTACTGTTCCATTTGCAGAGAAGAAAAGGACAGAGCTTTCTAATATTTCAGTATGCTTCTTTTTTTCCACACACAGCTTTTTGAGAATAGTATTTCTATATTATTCTGATCTTAAAAATTAGACAGGAATATCTACAGATAGTTCTGAGATGTGAGGTGCTAGTAACTCACAAGACTATACTGCTGAGAATAGCCCTTTTGGATTTTTCACAGGTAAACTCAGTAAAGTAAAACAGCTTTTCAGTAAAACAGTACTAAGGAAAGCCTTTAAAGAATAAAATTTAAAAGATATCAAAGGCATTTTCCTAGGTGACAGGAGCAGCCATGGAATACATCAAGATCTGGTTCCAGGCAATGCCAAGTGTAAGAGTTTATGCCCCATAAATTTCAAATTATGCTTAACTTTGTAGTCCTGATTCATGTACTCTAATGGAAAATGTCCTTTTGGCTCTCACCACAAAATGAATTTGACTCCTGCAGTGGATATGGAAAATGTGGCCAGCTGGCCTGGAGTCATGTTGTGTCTAGTACTGTCTGAGCCCTGCACATTGCACATTGTAATAGGGGAAAAGAGGCTGCTTGTAGGCAGAAACAATCAGTGGATTGTCTTGAACTCCAGACCTTTTCCTGCAGAATGGAAAACATTCTTGATTCTCATTACATTCAGAAAGCATTGAAGGAACTCAGCACCTCATATGGTGGACTACAAGTAATTGGGAGAGATTTTTTAATAGGTGAAAGTAATAAACCAGAAATTATCACGGAAGCATATTACAAGTGAACATGCAGAATACTTCTTGGGTATCTCCCAGGACTAACCTTGTCTCTTTCTGCTTGTCTCAAGGGTTTTCTGGATTCCAGGTTCTTCTCTCTATTGAAGCAATTGGCAGGAGCCATCCAGACCCAACCATATTCTCCCTTGCAGACCTTGATGACAGTTTGGTTCCTCCACTGTCCTTGTACAAGTCAGGCTAGCAGAGAGGTCTGTGGTAATATCCCTACTCCAATGTAGGAAATGCCAGGGTCTAAATAAATCTCTCAGACTGTGGTTATATATTAATGGACCAGGTTGTAGGAAAAGATAACAACTATTATTAGATCAATGGATATAGCTGGAAAAAACAGATGAGCTTTCGGATGTTTAAATTCTCCTTTAGATGTGAAATACAAACAGGCTGGAAATGTGCAGGAACCTTTTCAAAATCAAAGAAGGATATTACTTCAACCTACACTTTAGAGACTCATTTTTATCTTTAGGATGTCACAACAACTTCTGCTTCTCGCTGCTTCTGCTTACTACTATCATGCCTTTTACATTTGAAATAGTCCTAACGGGACCCATTTATGATCTAGACTCAATTTTGAGAGATTACGTAGGATTCAAATGGTACATATATGTTGTGCTAATTCTTTATATCTGGCAAAATTAATCAGGTATTAACTACGTTTGTTTGAAAACCTCAAGAGACTCTAAAAGCAGCCACAGAGGGGCAGCAGACTTTTACACTCAAATGATACGATGCTTGTATGATTTCCACACCAGTTCTGTTTTCTGTTTGATGAAAAAAAACCCAACAACCCTGGAAAATTGCCAAGCTAGGCTTTTCCTTTGGGAAGCACAATCTCCACTTCTTCCTGAAAATGTCATTAAAAATGTAGGGTAAAAATGCATACTTACAGGCAAAAACCTTCCCCTTTTTTTATTATTAGTATTTTTTTCAACAATCTTTTTCAAGGAGGTCTGGTACCTAATATTGAAGTCTAGGCCTATTATATTACCCCCATAGTTTTTGATTTTCAGAGATAATGTTAAAAGAACACACAAAAAATTACTTATCCTTACTGGCAGAGAAATTACTGGCTTTTGTTGTTTCTACACTAAAGGTATCAAACAAAAGCTCTGAAAACTCCTTGAACAAGTAATTTCCTGTAGAGCAGATATTTTTTACTACTGATAAGAACTAAAGACTGAATGTCAGTTTCAGTATAAGTCCTCTACAGTGTAAGAGAAACAAAATCACATTTGTGAACATCTTTGCCTATTTGTTGATTTTCAGGTCAGAAACTTTTGGTAAAGATCTTGCATATGGATGTACTTAAACTTTAATTTTCATTATGTGTTTTCTGTAATTTACATTGTGATTTCTTTGTTCTACTGTAGAAACTACTGTTTGCAATAGTGCACGTGCAACTAAGGTGATTATTTCATATGATCTCAGATAATTATGACTCCATTTAAAAACAATAGCTTACGTAAACTTGCATACGTAAGTACCAGTAGTCTAACTTGAGTAGGATCTTATCAAAAGTTTCAAGTAATGTACAAGCTTACGTACCTTTTTGTGAAACAGCCTACTTAAAATAGCTGATATGCAACATTTCATTTGCTGCATGTGATTTATTGCGATGTTTGTGCTGCAGTTACAGACATTTAAATAAAGGCGTCCTGGATTTTTACTCTTTAATTTTCAGCAATTTAGTTTTCCCAGAATGTGACTACATAAGCTGAAAATTCTTGTTTGTTCACTCAGATGTGAACATTTGTTGAAAGTTAAAAGGAAATCCATTCAGTTCATTTTTAATGACCTGAATATTGTGAGAACCCTATTGTTTTCATACTTTCAGAAAATTGCTCAGTGGTTATTTCATCTTGGATAACTCAGAAATCTGTTGAATGTAATACTTCAAACTTGGCATGAACCAAGTTGCTAAGTTGAAATACGAGGTCTACTAAATTTAAATTGAAATGACAAAAACCCTCAAGCTCTGCATATACAAGCTCTGCATATAACACACTCCACATACTCAGTATGTAGTTTTCTACTAATATCTTCACGTTTTGATTCTGCAGGCACTGATACCCACGCATCAATGCATGACAGAGTCATAACTGTGCACAGAGGCAAATAATAAGCTTATCACTGTGCCTGAGCAGCTAGACTAACAAAGTTCACACAAAGAGGTACCACTCTTCTCTTAGCTATATTACAACAATAAAATTACACCACAGGTGTTTCCCCATTCCAATGGCTCGAACTGTCTCTGTCTATGTGCTACTCATGTGGACTCTGTTCAAGCTGGAAGAAAAATACAGTGTTACTCCTTTTTAAGAAGGACTTTCACCCTGTTTAAACCCTGAGGATGCTGACAAAGATGCTGCTAAGAGGAAGCAAAGATTTCTTTTCCAATACAAAAAAGTGTTGACTGAACCGAAGATACAACTTGTCTCTCTCTCTTCCCCCTCTATTTTTTATGATTTGCAAAAAATCATGTTTCTTTCTAAATGTCATGTTGTACCACAAATGAAAGGACAGGTGAAAAATCAAGTGATGCATTTCCTATGACCTGCTTCAGAAAGTTTGTTTTAAGCTTCATCTTTACTGAAACAGTCAGTTCAGATAAATTTCAGTTAACTTTCTTCCAGGCAGCTTACCTACTCTGACTAAAGAGCAGTCACCTACACCAGCCTTGCTAAAGTGAGAGTGACCACACTTTGCGATGCTACAGCTCCAAAGAGTGATTGATTAGCAGCTCAAAATCTTAGCAGTTGGATTAAACTAGCCCCTGATGGTACAACCTCAGTACCTGTATCTGCACGGACTTAGTATGCACCTATTCCTCAACAGTATATCCATGTAATGATTTCCAGTCCTCTGTCGGTTCTTCACTCATGCTTGACCCTTTTTTTTTTGGTTCTTATGGTAAACCAGATCAGTGCATTGAATAGCCATTCCTCTTGCCAAATTGTATTTCAGTTGCATCAGTGGTCCAGTTTTCCACGCAGCCTTACAAACCATTGGGTCAGTACAACTAAGACTGCAGTAAATAAATGGCTAATGCTGATGAAGATGATTCCTTAAGGCCTCATTGCTGCCAAGAAAAGGTGCATGGGGTCACACCCTAAATGAGCATTAGGAACATTCAAAAGCTTCAGCCAAATCCCATCAAGGTTATGGCACTAATGGACACATGAACAATGGCTTGATGTATAAAACTGGAGCAAATCACACTTGTGACAGCTGCTTACAATAAAGCTGTGCATCTGAAAGCATGAGAAACAAACAGGCTGTGTATTGAAAGGCGTACAATTAAAATGTGACAAAATTGCCACTGATTCATCCAAGGGTAAATTTGTCACTGCTAGAGCAGGGCCATATTGTTTCTAGAGGCTGAATCGTGTTTGTGGCTTTTAAAAACTTGGACAGCTTAAAATACTAGTTAACCCATTCATGTATCCGTGGCTTCTACCGGTTCTGTGAATGCTGCATTCACTGTAGAAATACTAAGCTACCATTAAGGTAACTAGCCCAGGTACTTCCAATTATTTGGGCAATCAGCCAGTAATTCTGTGAAAGCTATCCACTTAAATGCTTATCCAGCAATTTCAGCTATTGTTAATATTTGCAGCAGCATCAAATGAAGGGAAAAAACTGATTACAGCTAAAAGTAAAAGGGTGGGAAGAAGTCCTCAGAAATGGAGCGATGGGAGGAAATGTTATAGAAAATTATGCAGAAAGCATGTGTGGCTCCACACAGTATGACTTGTTAAAGAGCGTTAATACTCACCTGAAGGAATTCCACCAAAGAAATTCAGTCCAAAGTACTTTGGATGTCTTTTATGTACCAATAGTCAGAATGACTAGAACCAGAAGTGAGGTTTGCAGTGACAGAAAAAAAAGTGATTAACAAAGGGTCTCATAGGCCTATAAAGGTTTTTGGTAAGAACAGGAGCACCTTTTCCACAAATGCACATTGGTCATGGGTAGGGCACACACGTGGGTTCACTGGCTTGAGGATTTCTGCTGAACCAGAAGTGGTAAAAACTGCTACTGTAGATGATGTTGCACTGAATCACTTGCAATATCCTTTGAATTAATATATAGATGTTGTTTACCAAAAGGCTTGGATGAGCAGATTTTATTCTAGCTTGTTAATAACCTACTCAGACATTTGCTGTTAATTGTTTCATGGTTGTGAAATACAAGTTTCTTTGTTACTGTGTCTGTGCCACAAGATAATTGCAACTGCCTACTTTTATGCTAGAGTATCACTTGCTGAACAAACTTGTTTGCCTATAACAGTATCTTACGAAGAACAGCAATTTTTCAAACACTGCAATGAACAAAACTCCCTTAGCATAAATGCTAAGAAACAGTTAATAACAAGGGGCACTAAAAGCAACACAAAATCCAAATGTTTGGAATTCAGATGAAGGCTCATGAATACCGCCTTACTAAATGCCATGCCACATTTATGACTTCAGGGCAAAATATATGAACACCAGACAATGTGAACATATTAATTAATGCTAATTACATCTCTGCAGTACAGATGGGCTCTATTCTCTTGACATGAGTATGTAATATATTCGGCATGAATGTCAGTTAATGTATTTATGCAGAAAAAATTCTGTAGTTCGCAAATACACAATCAGCTGTCTTTTATTTCTGAAGATGTTATGTGCTACAGCCCATACACGTTGACCTGCAACATGAACGGTGCAGATTTTCACCACCATATTTACTCTGTTACAGTGAATCCCAGGGATCCTTAAGCTTTTTGCTCTTCCTGCTGCGTGACTATTCATATAGAACAGACACAGATGCAGTACAAGCAGGGGCTTCATAGCCTCCTCTGTGTCACGTAATGGAGGATTGAGGTGAGGAAAGATTTTCCCCTTCAAAATCCACTCTCTGAAATCCACCCCTGATACAGGTACTAAGCCTAACTCAGATACATCTGCACTACTTCTGCTGTTTCCACTGTATATTCCTATACTATACGCATACCTCTTTGTGTCAGCTGGTTATACCCAGTGGTGTGGACAGGAGTTAGGAATTCTGTCTTCCTGTATCTCCACCCCTTTGGAGTTCTGAGCATCACCATTACTGATCTCCAATAAGTATTCTGTTCATAGAATCATAGAATCAAACATAGAATAGTTTGGATTGGAAGGGGTCTTTAAAGGTCATCTAGTCCAACACCCCCGCCC
>VFFE01009028.1:3358029-3433090 GCA_008921705.1 Burhinus oedicnemus
CCCCCCCCCCCCCCCCCCTTCTTCATCTTCAACTAGATCAGGTTGCTCAGAGCCCCCTCCAACCTGACCTTGACTGTTGCCAGGGATGGAGCAACAACCTCCCTGGGCAACCTGTTCCAGTGTTTCCCCATCCTCATTGTAAAAAATGTCTTCCTTCTGTCTAGTCTAAATCTAGCCTCTTTTAGTTTAAAACCATTACCCCATTTCCTATTCCTACAGGCCTTACTAAAAAGTTTATCCCCATCTTTCTTATAAGCCCCCTTTAAGTACTGAAAGGCTGCAATAAGGTCTCCCTGGAGCCTTCTCTTCTCCAGGCTGAACAGGCCCAACTCTCATCCTGTCCTCATAGGAGAGGTGTTCCAACCCTCTGATCATTTTTGTGGCCCTTCTCTGGACCTGCTCCAACAGGTCCATGTCCTTCCTGTGTTGAGGACTCCAGAGCTGGATGCAGTACTCCAGGTGGGGTCTCACGAGAGCGGAGCAGAGGGGCAGAATCACCTCCCTCGATCTGCTGGCCACGCTTCTTTTAATGCAGCCCAGGATGTGGCTGGCTTTCTGGGCTGTGAGCGTGCATTGTCGGCTCAAGTTCAGCTTTTACCCACCAGTACCCCCAAGTTCTTCTTGGCAGGGCTGCTCTCAATCCCTTCATCTCCCAGCCTGTATTGATACTGGGGGTTGCCCTGACCTATGTGCAGCACCCTGCTCATGGCCTTGTTGAACCTCATGACATTCACACGGGCCCAATTCTCAAGCTTGTCCAGGTCCCTCTGAATGGCATCCTGTTCCTCAAGCGTGTCAACCACGCCAGTCAGCTTGGTGTCATCTGTTCAGTGGATAAGGGAAGCATAAGTCCTGCAGTTGTGTCCAGCCTTTGCATGCAGACACAGAGTAGTAAAAAGCTATCCAACAGCGAACTTAAATAAAGGCCAGACAAAATAAAGATAGGCCATTTTTACAGTTTACTGTTGTATTTTCCAAGATTTGGGATTTGGTGGCTACTTGTCCTTGCTCTGTAATGTCCTTATAGAATCTCTCCAGAGTGCTTCAGCAATGTCATGAATGAAAAGAAGAGGTGCCTCTCAGATTAATGTTTTGTTTATTCAAGAGCTACTACATTTATTTAGGTGTGGAAGCAACAGACTTCTAGTGTGCTTCTGTTTGCCTCAGTATGTCAGTAAAGTACAATATCCCAATACACAGTCATGTACAATTCCATCTAAGAAAATGCAGTTGCTTGTAGCCTAGCTTCTGTCCTTTCATTCATGTGTAATTTGTTTTCCTTTTTTCTATTTTTTCCTTTTGTCAACATAAATTACCTTTCCCTTCAGAGCAGGCATAGGTGACAAACATTAGATTTCAGATGTTCTAGAAATATAATACATTAATTGTGAACCTGACATTCACTAATTGTCAGGCAAGCTGTTACTATCTAATTCTAAAAACATTTCCAACTATCATTAGTTGAAGGGTTACGAAAGCATACCTATGAGCAGTAATGCACTGTACTGTGTGTGGTTAAAATCACAAAAGCAGCATATTCAGGAGATATTGGTGTCATTCAGTCTTCAGCAAAGGTGGCCTTTAACATGTGCTGGTTTTAAGTCTTGACTCTGCAGATCAGTTTACTAGTGCAGACTCCCGTGTCTATGCAGGACACATTCAGTAACGGGCCCATTCCATGTAATTCATTCCAGTTCCATTCCCGTACTGGTCTGAATTACAGCACTGAGACTAAACATGTACTCGGAACCCCTCTTCCAGCACAACCATAACTAAAAGATGCTGGTTAATTTAGCTTAATATAACATGTATCACATTAATTTCAAGTAAAACATCTTATTAAAAGATTATTAAAACAGGTGATTGAAAATACACATTTTGGCTTTTTATAACAAGAGTTATTATACTAAAATGTTATTGGGCACTTTTCCACAGACTTAACCTGATGTCTGTGAGCTTGGCTTGAAACAGGCATGCAAAATTAGGCCTTCAGCATTTGCTTCATGACTAGCAATTATTTTTAATACTTAGAGGAGATATTCCAGAGCTCTTAGGAGATGACCGTTTGACAGTAATGGTTCTTCTCAATATCTTAGGTGTTTTGGAAATGCCTCTCTTTAACTGGTTTTAAATAATTATTTGCAGCACGGGAAGCTTCAGTATGGAGCTCATTCATCATTATTTCAACATTCAACAGTTTAAAGCATACTAGATATGTCTCCGGTATTTCCTGGACTGTTAGTTCAAGTTGAACAAGATTCTAAGTCTTTCCCTCCAAGTCTTTCCCTTCTATCATTTGTACTACTGTAATCAACACCACCTTCTTATCTCACAGCATACAACCTGATATTCTCTATACACAATTATTATGTATGAGTTGCAATATTTTTTCTTTAAGACTTTCTCTGATGTGTATCCTCTTCTAGTGAGCATCACAGCTAAATCCGTAGTGTAAGATAACAGCATACATTTTTCTCTGATACTGTTTTCTTTTCTTAATCTTGATCCTGCCTTTTCTTGATCACATTCCTCCAGAAGAACATTTTTTGTGACAATGACTATGTGACCATTCTCCATGCGTTTCTCCTCCATCAGAACCTACTTATTGCTGCTAACACTATTTTCCAGCCAGCTTTCTCATATTCCCTATCATAATGTGGATATCTACATCTGCTTGTGAGTGATAGCAGCCTACAGCACTCCCTTGTTGAGATTTCAGAGAAGTACCTTATTTGTTATGCTCCAGCTGCCCTGCACGCTAGGGAGAAAATCTTTGTGCATATCTGGAACCACTTCAATAGCTACAAGTCCATTCTCAAAGTTCTTCTTTTGCATAATATTTGCTAAAAAACTGGACACTGTCAGATTAGTGTGCTGTGACTGCTGCCTCATTGTTTCCTGGTCTCATCTCTGTCAGTAAACATCTCTTCTGTGGTTCTTTTGTATTTCATCTCTTTTTGGGAAGGGGCTGATTTTTGTTAGGTCGATACAAGCCAAAGTCTCCTGCTACGAAAATCTGAATAAATAATAATAGTGCCTAATTGTATCAAATATTTGAACAGTTCTACTTACCTTTAAATTGTGTAGCTAAAACTTTTGGTGCTGTTTTTCTGCTCACAAAATAGTTGTTCTGGTTCTACAATGAAGGCCAAAGAGTTAGACTGTGAAAAGTGCAACAAAGAACAGAAAAACATTCACCATCTGTCATTTGAAACACTTCCAAGAAATATAGCAGTGGAATTAAAAAAAAATCCAACAGTAAAAACCGTAAGTAGTGATTGCTTATCGATTCACTTGCAAAATATAATGCAAACAAATTCCTTTAAATGGAAAATTTTGATCTACGAGTGCACTACTAAAATGAGGCACCATACTGCATACAAATTTTACTGCCTGTTACGCCAACTGTGACATGACATTGGAGATACCAGCTACTGCTCCTACTATGCCTGCTGTTGCAGTAGAGCCCTATTATTCATATCCACTCATTATTACCATTACTTAGTGTATATTAACAAGGAAATCTTGTGTGTCAGGATTTCAAAGCTTTCTACAAACATTAGCAAATCAAGCATACACAAATGTTTTATTGTCTCTGATCAATATAATTCAACAGATAGCCTATGAACTGAATCTACCATGCAGTACATTTCCATATGCCTGCTCTTCTTTCTCAAAGGGGATGGGAAAAGCTGTCTAAGTAGCAAACGCTTTCCAAACACTTAAACACTCCCTGCTGCATTTGCAGCCCAAAGCAGACCTGGCATCTGCTGCTCTGCCCCTCTTCACCTTACCTTGGTGAGAGCAGTAACCTTTGTGGTGCCCTCCTCCCCTTCTACCACAGTAGCATTCAGTCTGTGAAATCAGTGGAGGTTGCATTCATTCACTTTCTACTGCTGGAAGAAAAAAGGCAATTTTTGGTATGGGATGGAGAGAAAAGGTCCTTGTGCATATTTGACAGGCTATAGCTCTCTGAAGAATGAAGTGTACAGATAAGTGAATGAGTGTACAGATTTGCCTGCGAGATAGCAGAGGAGTCTTCATCAGAACTAACACTAGAACTCAGGTCCAGAAGAGAAACTACTTCTGAGGTGGCAAAGTTCTTTCTAAAGGAATTAGAAAAAAAACCCAACTAGCAAGAGGGGAGAAAGAAAAGAAAGAACACCCTCCTTCTGATGTAACATGTGTGAAAGAATGTTTAAAAAAGGAAAGTTCTTGAATTCAGTTGATTAGATGTACAAATTAAGGTATGAAGTCACACAAATTTCTATGAATTTACAGAAATCAAAATGAAGATCAGAATAAGACCTTAAGAAACAACATTATAACCTTAACTTATGGTACATAACATTTTAATTTCCAAAAGTGTTGCAACAATATTACATCTACTATAATACCTGGGACTTCCTGGGACTTTGGCAATTTTGAAAATATTTTCAAGAGTACGTAGATGATAGATGCATTAAATTAAATTGTGAGCAATTTGTGCTCCTGTATAATTTTGTGAATCTGTTCCACAGAAATCTTGTTTACAGCCAGCCTTGGTATGGCTAACTTTTACATGCCTTGCTTTCCTCCAAAATTTATACATTACATATTTAACAGTGCAAAGGAGCCTGAGCACCTCAGACCGGACTGCAGAACAGTTACCACACTGCACTGAATTGCTGAGCAGAAGAGCTAAACTGAAGGCTCCTGAGACCATTGCCCTGCCAGAAAGTATGCATCTAAGCTATGGTTCCAAGAAAGCCTTGCCTGGCCATTTCTGGAGCTGGGTATCTAAGCTGGCCATTTAAAAAAAATAAAATGTCAGGAGCTAGGGATTTTTATTATTTTAAAGGAAAGGTAAAAGATACTATGCTTGTGTTCTTTTTACAGCATTTGCTACCCTAATGTTTAGCACATCTGCCAAGAACATGGGGACCTGAAGTCAACTTTGGGCTCCTTCCTTTAGGAATTTGTTAACAGAGAATAAAAAATCATGACAGGTCCTTGGCATTGTGAGTGAGCACAGATAGTTAAACACAAAGAAAGATGAGAGAATAAGGAAAATGATTTTATGTCTCTTAAGCAGTTAAAGAAATCTTGGGGTTAGTATTACAATTTTGGATCTCTTATGCTGACCCTGAATTCAAGTGAATTGCCTTTGCCTACATAAGATGGGTGAAGTCCCTTGGAATCACCAGGGAATGGGATCCATGAGCTTAGTTGTTCTGTGGTTCTGAACACAGTTTGAAAGGGCTCATCTTTGTTCCAACATTTCCTCTGCAGCTTACTGTTTCTGTCTCTAGTCAGGAAGCTTGGACTCTTGTGAAACAATCTTAGTCCAAGCTCCCTGACTGGAGACAGAAATAATTGTGAGAGAGGAAAGAATTAAGACATAGATGTCATTTGGGACAGTTCACATGACTTGAGGGAACTGAACTTCATCTTTCTTTCAGGTTCTGCCATAAAGGCATGCTCTACTTGTCCATGTTAGTTCATATCAAAGGGAAACCCCTTGATCATGAGAGAGACAACTAGTCTCTTGCCCCTTGCACACTCCCTTCCTCCTCTGTTCCTCATTAGGTCACTTCATAGTTCTTGCACAGTCCTGAAGATTGTCTAAGGCACTGCACTAGGAACACACAACTTTCCAGCTCAGTGGAAGCAGAAAGGGAGACAGAAGCTGATGGTATTAGGGAAGCTCCTGGCTCTGTAATGACGTGGTAAAGGCAGTGGTTCCCATTGCTACAGTTATCATTGTCTGACATTTTCCCATTTATAACATCTGGGTATCGTTTCTCTATTACATTGCAAATATTAACTGCTTGGGCTCAAAATTTGCTGCCTAAGACTGACAAATAAAAATCTTCATTCCCGTGACAAGGCTAAGGAGAATTATGTGGTTTTGTCTTTTTTTAAAAGGTCTGACAATGATTTGAGAAGTTCTACTCTCTTAATACTTTGGTGCAGGGTTCTTGAAATCTGCTGTGCTCTTGATCTTTATGCCTGCTCACAGCCAGACAACTTACAGACTTTTGAAAAACTGCCACTCTGACAATATTACCAGAGATGTGCCTAAGATTCTTAGCCAAAGTTCCCAAAGACTCTGCATTGGGCATCTCAGGCCTAAGCTGAAAAGAACTTTTCGGAAGTGGTAGTTCCTACCTAACTGGGGTGAACTGGTTTTGAGCAAGGTTTGTTGTTGTCAGCTGTCATGTGCTCTCACCTTTATACTCTCAAAATTTCTGCTTGGACCACACAGAAGAGGACATACACTGAATGAAGTGTTGATAGATCAGGAGTAGGAATCAGAAAGTGGTGTAGGAAGAGAACAGACTGAAACAATTGGTGTGCAGGGAAAAAACTATGCCAGCTGAGCTTGTGAGGTGAAAGAAGAGGGGAAACAGACTGTGTTGAGTGATGGAGCAACACAGAATGCACCAGCAGTGCCTGAGAAGTCTGGACTGGTTCTCTAGGCTGACTAGAATTAGATGAGAAAAAGAAAAGCTAAGAGAGGGGCCTAGAACCAAGGGGTCACATCTAGACAAACAATTCTTAAGTAATATACAAGACTTCAAACATTCAAAGGTATCTTCTATGCTATGGGCTGTGTAGCTCTTACATTATCAGTGGTAGGAATGTTTTGTTACTGAAGGTGTTTGTTTCTTCAGCTCCTTGGCTTGGTGAGAAATAAAACTAGGATAATTATTGCTGTAACCTAATCCAGACCCACGGGATCCTTAGGAAGCCATTATCATCTCTTACCTGTCAGTCATCCTAGAGTACTCCAAGTGTTGTTACCCAACCACTATTGGCATACAGGTCATAGGACCCAAAAGGCTGGCTATTCTTGCAGTAAATGGCAGAGAACAAGCAATCAGATGTGGGTGGCAGTGCTGTAAAGGAAAGAGAAAGGGAAAAACTGGACTGGTCTGATGGGGCAACATTAAAGAATTACTTTTACTTTCTGTCTCTGTCACATAATTAGATACTGTGCAAGCACCTTAAACTAGGCTTCTCTTATCTCACACGATCATCAATTTTGTATTTGTTTTCTGGATACTGGACTTGAAACACTGCAGTTTCATTTGAGAGAGTGCTCATAGCAACCTCTGAAGTTAACAAATGCACTCTGAATTTAATGAAGTCAGTATTATGCTGCTTACACTGAAAAATCACATCATAAGTGTCTCAGACCAAGTACTCAAAAATAGTAAGTACTTTTGACCTTAGTGTGTCTGTGTTTTTCATAGTCAGTAAAAGAAAGAGAGCAGCATCTCCAATCTCATTTGTGAAAATAAATGTTTGGGAAGTATTCAGTTCCTGTACTCATGTGTATTATGGAAGAACTTCTGAGAAAATTAATAATTCACAGTTGAATTGTGTACGATAAATAGGGCATAGTCTACACTGCACAATGCGGAGAAAACAGTTTATTGGAGAAGTGGTCATTAAAGGAACTCGGTGCATTACGGGCACTAGGTGAATACTAAGTTTGCAACTTCAGTGCTCTTTTAATGTAGTTTTTATGTTTAATATCTGCACCAGTAGTCTGTAGTACTTCTAGCAGAATTAAGCTTAGGGCTTTAGAAGATGATATTTAGAATCTAATTTTTAAACTGTAGAATAATTTTATGTTATAGAAATTATGGGAGATAATTTCATAACCTGTTTCACTGTATAGACAATGCTGCTTTATACTGTAAAATCAGTTTCTGAAATTCCTCTTATCTCTACACATACTTTATAATTTTGTGATCTGTGCAGAAAAATCAAAGGTACTTTTCTCTTAAAAAGAAGTTTCCGACAGTTTTCTTAGTTTTAACTACAGAGACTAGTGAGTAAGTGGAATTATGATAAGTAAGTGAGAAAAAGTTAAGTAGCCACAGAGCAAAGGAGCATTTTTGGTTCTCTTTGTTTCTTTTACTCCTTTGCTCTTGTTATTGACTAATCCCTATTTACACAGCTCCAATAATGAACAGACACTTCAAGGAAAGGTTTGGTGCCTTTTTACATTCTCTATAAGTATTCTTCAGCAGAATCAGGAAACACCAGGACTGACATTTATATTATTAGTCTGTTAAAATAATGTAAAATTAAACAATAGCAAATGAAGTTAAAAACCTTTCAGGACTAACAGGAAAAAACACAATAAAAATATTTATCACTTTTGAAAGTCAACATGAAGCATTGGTTTGGGGTATATGTATATACTTATGCTTTTCCTGGGCATGAAAGGAATCAAATAGCTGTTTGGTGCAGCTCTTTAAGAATACTGTATTTCACTGTTCGCAGGGTTGGCTAGTGCAGCTGGACAGGAAGGGGTGCCATAAAACCATATGAGACATCTACCGGAAATCTAAGTGAAAACCATTTTTTTTTAAGAAGGGTGAAAACAACAGGGTTAAATAAACAGAACTTCCAAGAATCAAAGAGAAGACAGTAAAAGACTTTGATCTTAGCTGGCTGCAACGAGGGAGTGAATTACGAAAACTTTAAACCTCTTTTGGCACAACAATATCACTGCCAATCAACAAAAGGGAGAAACAGCACATGTAATCAAGGAACATTAAGCATGTCAAAGGATTATGTACATTGAGAGGGACGACTATAAAAGAAGTCCTTCTGATTCTCTAGTAGATTTCTAGGCAGGATGATAAAAAGTTTCAAACTTTGATGGCTCATTTATGATACTGATGCAGTTACCCTGGATTTCTCCTGGTCTACTCCATCAGGTGTGAGTAATCTCCCTCACAGTTATTTTGCCATCATTTGCTGCACCTTAGCTTTCTCTAAAGGGAAGGATGAAGTGGCACATTTCTCTGCCCAATCCTATTTCAATTTAAAGGGCTTGCAGATTATGTGTCTCCCTGCCTTTGCTTCTAGGAAATGAGTTTGTCCCAAGCCATTGGAAGGCTTTTGTCCAATTAAGAAAGAAAAATATTTGTGGTTTTAGAAATAATCCCTTTGGAATACAACAGGTACAGAACTGTTACCCACCATGTAGTTCTGCACAAAACCATAACCTTGCTGGTTTAAATGACAGTTTGTAAAAATGACATTCCTCACTCGGATCTTGATTCTGCAAATAGCTCTGAGTAAACAGATAGCCGTTTCTTTGAATAATAATCAAGATTGTCTTAGATATGGGTGATTTTGGATGCCTCTCTTTTCTTTTTGTTTCTCAGGGCTAGATTTTCAGAAAGCAGAGGTAAATACCTTTGAAGAACTGATTACCTTTAAGGGCCTTGCACACAAAGTTTGTAGCTGATAGTGAAGATTCCAAAAAAGTTATCTCAGGTTTTGTGTTGTGAAGGAATGCAGGAGACCCATTTCCTCCTCAGATGCATTATGTGGCTCACTTCTACTGCCAGACTTTTTTACTATTACTTCTGCTAGTATGAGTAATAGGAAGTACACTTGCCTGCAGCGTGCTGATCTGTGCACTCTGCCCAAGTGACCCAGAATCTACAAAAAATCCTACCTGTTCCAGGCAGCGGATGCAGGCACACAGAACATCATGAACACTAGCCTGCTGTTATCTCGATACTCATTTGGTATTTTGTTTGTAAGTAAGCACTTAGCTAAGTGTGGACACAGGCCAAGCCTCAGAGCTTTCCGGAGGAAGAAAGCTGGTCTCTGTTCAGCACCTCAGAGCCTGCGCAGACTCTGCCTGTGTGGGCTGAGTCTTCCCTAGGCAGAGAAGAACCTGCCATTGTGGAGGTGCCATGCCACAGGGAGTTCAGGCTCTGCTCTTCCAGTCTGGATGCATTGATCCACTGTGGCACAACCACAGCTGGCAGCTGCTAGTGCCAGGGATAAAGAAGCACATTTAAATCTTTGTCACCTCTGCTCCTTGCCTTATCCTGCAAGCCTAACCTTAGTGTACAAATGCTGCCAACAGCTTGCACTAAATTTAAAGCAAAAAGTACTTCTCCCTCAAGCACGATTAAGCAAAATATTTGGGTGACTTGACCTGAGTTTTTTACCAAGGGAATAAGTATTTTCTGAGACAATATACTGAATAAGGGGATGGTATTGATCTTAGTATATAACATGCTCAATTGTTACATATTGTGCTTTTAAAAATAAGTGGGTAAAAAGAAATTTGAAATTGCACTTATAAAAATAAGAACAAATTACCACTGACTGTTTGAAAAATGAGCTGGGGAACGTGACAAAATACAGAGAAGATGACTAAGCACTGAGTGGTAAGCCAATGGAGAGGAATTTGACTGTGAGGAACAGTTGCTGAGCATGTAAATAAAATTATAGCTGATTAGAGATGGAGTGAGAAAGAAAATAAATATACACAAAGACAGCATGAATAGCTGCATGCCAGCATGTAGTCAAAATAGTATGAATTTATCACACACATTTCAGACAAGCCATTCCTCAAATGTCAGAAAAAAATAGGGCTCTAATGGATGTTGAACACATATGTAGCCCACTAACATCCGTAAGTCAGGATGATCTGCACTTAAACTGTAAAGATATAGGTCTAACAGATGTCTTAAAATCCTAGGATTGTAGAGATTCTGCACTTTCCTAGGCAATCTACACCAATGCTTGGGATATTGCTGTTAAAAAAATCCTCCCTGAGGTCTAGCCTAAACCTTCTTTGCAACAGTTTAAGCTTTCTACATTTTATTCTTTATTTTTATGACCTAGCAAACAATTTTTCTTTCTTCTGTGATGCTACCTTTTACATATTGGAAGTTTTCAGTCTAAATTAAAGATCTGCAATGCTTTAGATGTTTCTTATAGGTCATATTCTTTGGATATTTTTCATACTTAGAGATTTTTTCTAGATCATTTTTCTTGAAATGCAATGCTAAAACCTGGCCAGTTTTCCAGCTAACAATGCACTAGAGTTGAGCTGAAGAGAAATATTCCTTCATATTCCTGTCTACTGCTTGATGCTTTTAATTTTCTGGAGCAGTATGACATTTCTGCCTCTTGCTCTGCTTGTCATCCACTATATCCCCAAGAAACTTTTCTGTAGAACTTTTGTCTAGAAAAAAATCATAAGCATTTCATAAGAATCTATGGTGTTTCATGCTTGACTGAAAGGCAGCACAACCCAGAACAATATTCACAACAGAAGCCAGTATGCAAAAATTCCAAGAAGAGCACAACAGTTATCCTACCTCTGTTTTATCTTCTCAGCCTTCTCATGTTTTACAGCTACAAATAGATTTTTCCACATCCATTTATCCATCACTTTTGGAACTCATTTGTACTTGTAGCTTCCAAAGTATTCTGTGGCAATGAGGCCCACAATTTAGTTACGGATTATGTTAAGATTTATTAATGTTTAATTTGCTGCCTGATAATTTCATTGAGGGTCTGACAGTTTTTGTGAGGTTAAAAATAATTAATAAGCACTCCCTATTCATCTTATTCAAAACATTTACAACTTTATAGACCTATATCATAACTCTCTCTATCATCTCTTCTCCAAGCATGGAAAGTCTTGGTCCTTTTTCTCCTCCCTTGTACAGAAGTTGTTTCTCATCTCAGTGACTGACTCTCCTTTTCAGTATTTTTTAAAATTCTATAACACCTCTTTTGAAAACATACAATCAGAGCTGTATCAAGTGCTCAAAAGGAGGATCGAGATGAGTTGACATAGTGACATAATGGGATTTTCTGTTTTTTCCTCCCTATTCCTAGCAATTTCTAACATCCTCTTTATAGTTTTTTTTTTTTCCACCTCCAGTGGTTCCAGACCTCTTTCTGAAAGATAATAGATACCATAGTATGAGACAACTGTTATGTATTTATAATTAGGGTATTTTTACTTCACATGCATGGTATTATACTTGATACAATTTAATTTGGTTGTTTTTACTGAAAAGTCCTTCAGTATTTTGAGATCCCTGTGGACTCTTTTTCAGTCTGTTTTGTTTGTCTAGCATGCATAATACTTCATCACCTGAAAGTTCTGTCCTTTTACAATTCACTCCTTTTCCATATTGTTATGAGTGCTCTACACACCAAAGATTCTACCCCAGATTCTTAGGGGGTCTCCGCTGATAGTTTCTCCTCATTGTAAAACCTGATTATTTAACCTTTTTCTTATTTTTATATCTTACTTATGACAGTGTAACTTATTTAAGTGCCTTTGATAAAAGTATCTATGAAAAACGTATCAATCAGATGACATGTATCTTGTTACTTCCTTCAGAGATCTCTAATTGATTGGTAAAGCATGACTCCCCAGTAGAAGTTCTGCTGACTCTTTGTCAGTATGTTATATTTATCCATGTATCTACTAGTATAGTATTTAATTATGCAGAAAGAAAATGGATTGAAAATATAAATCAGATTTATGGGCCAGCAGTACCCACAATTTCTCTTGGAGCCTGTTTTAAGCTTGGTGTCACATTTGCCAGTGTCCAGCCCTAAAAGGCTGATTTAAACCACAGGTTATGTACTGCAGTACAATTGCTCAGCAATTTCATGTTTGAATTTCTTTACAGCTCTGGGATGATTACCGTCTTCTCCTTGTAATTTAGTATGGCTAATTTTATTGGTTTGTTTTAAAATCTCTTTTATTAATAGTTGGAATTGAGACAGTTCCTCAGACTCCTCACTCATAAAGAATGGCGTTAAGAACTGCTCTGACCTTCTCTTCAATGAAAACTGATGCAAAGAATTCATTTCATTGTTTCTGATGTAGTTTATCTTTGTTGAGTGCTGCTGGTGATCACTGATCAGTTCCACTGATGGTCTGGTGAGCTGCTTCTTTTTGATGTGGTTAAGATGGCTTTGAATATTTAGCTAGGGCTTCTTCAAAATAGTGGTTTTGGACTTATCTGTGATTTTACATTTAAATTCATAGAGCTCCTCCTGTTTCTTTTCCTCTTTTGGACATGACTATGGGTTTTCTTTTTGGAAGTTATTTCTATATTTTAGCATCTTCCTTTGCAGTTTAATCACTAGTGTTGTTTTGGTTTTAAATGCTTTTGCTATGTTCCTAATTGAGGGTATTCATTGACTCTTGGCCTGTAACATGATGTTTTTATAAAGTCTCCAATGCAATGCAAACTTTTTTAATCTGCTTCTTTCAAATTTTCCTTTTCTTCTCAAAATTTGAATGTTACTGTTGAAGAAGTCTTGCTTGTTTTGTCCACAACCTTTACCATCTCAAGATGGGCTATTCACACCTGCTTCCTCATTGCTGGGGATCTTAATCGCATGACAGCAAATAATTGAAGTCTTGTATTATTATAATTTTCTGCCTCACTAATTTCTTCAGCAGTTTGTGGTAACTGTCACCATTCTGGTAATCTGAGAAACTGTAGCTCTAATATTATATTTCTCCTATTTAGGATATAATTCACAGAGATACATGTACACACGCACTCTGGTAGCATCTTTACCTTATCCCCCTGTAAGATTTATTTAATTATTATTGCCTGCATGTCACCCACACAGTGTCTATTCTTACCTGAGAGCAGAATTTCACATTTCCAATCTTGAAATATGTCTTCTTTTTTGTAGACTATTCTTCAAATTCATCAAAATAATTTTAAATTCTCATGCTGGCCTTCTGTGTGCTTGCAAATCTTTCAGCTTGAAATCATTTACAAATTTAACAAACATACCAAGTTATGAATGAACATATTTAATGGTATTGGACCAGGATAGAGTCTTAATGTAATTTTCTAGTTTGACAGTAAACCATTGATAAGTTCTCTCTGCATGTGGTTTTCTAGTCACATGAGCTTGCTTATGAATGAGAATCCCACATAAGAAAACATCAAAAGCCTTCCTGAAATCCTGCTAGATTCCACTTCTTTTTTTCTCAAAGCCTATTACTCATTAAGGCAATTAGATGACTTGTCATGATTCATACTGGGCAGATGCATGTTGGCTTTTACATATCCCCTTTATCTTCTAAATGCTCAATAATAGTGTCTTCCATTACTTGCTTCAGTATCTGGGGGGACTGAAGGTAAACTGACAGGTTTGTTAAATCCTTGGGTTGTCTTTTTCTTCTTCTTTAAATACAAATAGTGTGTTTACCCTATTCCAATGTTTATGTCTTATAATACAGCATGAGTTAACATTGATGCTGAATTAATGGAATCCAACTATTCTTTTGCTATGTAATAGCCTAGGACTACTACAATCCTCTATGGGCTATAGCTTATTCCTTTGGACATAACTAACTGAATTCACTAGCTGTCTGGGACCCCATCTATGCTACGTATTCTATGCGACAGGAAAAATTGGGAGACACAACATGTTTACCAAACTAGCGATAAGACCAAATTCAGTTGATTTTCAGAACTATTCTCTAATATCTGTACTGCTTAATACAATACAGTTATTAACTGTGCAGTAGCTCAAGGAGATGTATTATAAGTGAAGCAAATGACAGAATTAATTCACCTGAGAGGCAGCTGGCACGGTGCTTGGACAATATATTTTGCATGGCCAATAAAATATCACACCCTATGTTATTTTCAAGGAAGTATCAGAAAAGTGTGCCAAGCTGGTGAATGAAAAAAATGCCGATTTGCACACCAACCTTTTCTTTAATACATTAAGAAAAGACAATAGTAAAAGTTGTGGGATAAGAACAGCTTGAGCAAGAGTCATGATGCACTCCTTCATGGACAAAATACCCCCTACCAGAATATCCCCTGCCAATCTCAGTTCAGTTAAGTTTCATTAGCATAAATTTTATTCACACAGGTACTGTCAAAATGTGAAAAAGAGACCCAGTAGGTCAGCGTCAGAGCAGATCAGTCCTGCTCATTACAGGGATTCATTCTCTGTTTGAGGCCTGATTCCTTGAGACTATTTGTCATTGCTGTCAAATTCCAATGTGAATGGAGGCTGCTGAAATATGTTGCTACTGAGGTAACTTCTTTATTGCTGAATACTATTTCTGTCATCACTTCTTAATCTTCTGATTCCTGCTTTTTTAGTGTATATCTTTCTTATGCATTCATGCATTTTGGACACTGAAATAGGAACAGCCTTGTGTCAATCTTTTCTGTCACATTTGTTGTACTTTTGTGTATTTGTTGTCTTTTGTCCAGATTTCTGTTATGCTTTGTACCTCCCAATTTGTATCTTTAGTTTATTGTCATTGACTTTATTTTAAAGCAAATGTCCTTTATTTTGCATCTCTAGTTCCAGTTAGACATGCCATGTACTGTTATTGAAGAAGCAAATCTGATTTGCAGTGGAAATGCAAACTATATTTAGCTTTAATGTAGTGGCAATCAACTGTCTATCTGAATGAATAAATCTCTCAGCTCTTTTTGCTTTTCTACAGTTTCAGTCTCACTTCCTAAAAAAACAAGATTTACTCTGTTGCACATTCTGCCAGTCCAAGTCTTGCAATAGCTTTAGAACCTTCTTGAAAATTTCAACCAATTTTGACAGAGTGCTCAAGGTCTCAAGTGTTACAACATTCCAACAAGCTGAGTGGAGCCAGGCAGAGTGTGGAAACCCAATCAGTCTCCCACTGAGGGCAGTTCATTTATATGGATATGCTCTCTCTTAGACATATGTAGACTAGCTTATCAGCTGCCTATCACTGGTATTCATTAGGCCATGCACAGTTTCATTTTTCTTTCCGTTCATCATGTGATTTATCATTTGTAGTCCTTCTTTATATGAAATAGAATTTTTATGCTAATTGGGTTAGTTGTATTTAACTAATTTATATATTGGATTTCTACAACTTCTTGTTCTTAGGACTTCTGACAGTATTTTTTCTGGAATTCAGCTTTCTGATTTTTTTTTTGTTTTCATGGTTTGTCCTCAGACATCTCAAAGTACTTGTATTTGTTCCTTGATGTTGAGTAACAGCTTGCAAGTTTGCTAAGGAAATCAGAATTTCCTAAACAAAATTTAAAAGTTTGCTATCCTCCTGCAATATATGACATGATTTACATACAGACACACACACATGTATAAGTAAGCTTATGGAAATAGTTGCTTCCTTTTTGAATAGAAATAATCTTACTATTTCTGGATTTCCTAAGCACTGTTGCGCTGATTAAACCCAGGGCTTGGATGCTGATGTTTATACTTCCTGTTTGCTTTTACTGCAAATGCTATGAAAACGGTCCGCAAACAGGATAATCTTATTACAAATCATAAAACCATAGGGAACTTGGCTTAATGAATTCCATTGCTTGTTCTTTCTTTCTTGACTTCCTACTTCTTCCTCCCCTTTTCTGTTGTACTTCTTGCTGTCAGTCTTGCCTGCATTATTTTTAGGTTATTGCACCTCCTTTCATTCCAAACCTTTTCTATGCCTTTCGCAATTCTTTCTCCCCTCTTCTCATGAACCTCTCTCATTCTCACTTTCCTTCTCTGAGATTCCTCCCAGATATATTTCTCTCACTCTATTTCTCTGAACTACCTCCCACTCTACCGCTTCCTACCCCTTCCCACTCTATATCCACACAATTGCATATACACACATACATATGCACATACAGGGAAACATATGCCCTTGTCCAATTTTCTCCAGTACTTTCCCCTCACCAGCACATTTCAAGATATGCTTAGGAGTACGCTGCTTTATCTTTTCCACTGAAAGGATCAGGAATTCTTCTGTCTTCTTTTCCCTTCTCTCTATTCTGTCTTCAGCAGTCTGCATCCCACCACCTACAGAAGAAAGAGACAGCTGGCGATGCTTTATATTGATTTTAAACTTCACTAGATTCATAAATAGAAATAGTTTTTATATACAATACGTGGTACGGAACTGGATCACCTTGTGCATCAGCATGCTAGACCAGGTCTGCATTTGGGCTCAAATTGCTTATCCAGATGCATTCTCCTCCATTTCCTAGTGCATGTCATAAGTATAATTAAACCCTTAAATATATATGCCTCAATTAAGTGATCTCTAAAAACATGCATCTCATTGTGTTGCATATCTGTTTGTATTTTGTATTAATCAGATTAATCAGGGATGAGAACATGAATTAAATCAACTTCATGTTCATTCTGCAGGAAGACTGTACAGGGAAAAAAATCACTGGACTGGATGAAAATTGAATGTGGTAAGAAGATGCAAATTCATTATATAATACTGTAAGCAAGTCTTTCATGTTTCCTAATATATTTGATTAGATTCATTCTTTTATTAAAAGATGTACGTGTACTGTGAGAAGCATACCTTTTTACCCAGCTAGGTAGGTAACAGTAAACCAAAAGGGAACAAAAGTAAGAAGGGGAGAACACTTACACAGAATGATGCCTTTTTTAAGGAAAGTTATACACGACAAATTATTTTAAAGTTGCAAATCATGTACCTGCTAGACATCCATGAGGAGGAAATGAGAATACTGGAACTTGGCTAGTTGAGGTTAAGTTCCCAATGGTTAAGTGTCCAAGTCTCAGTCAAAACTACCCAAGGTACATATTCAATGCAGTTAGACTTTTTTTTCCTTATTCCTGGTAAGAGAGGATTACTGACCACACCGATTTGATGATTCAGAATGTCTTCTTGGTGCGTTACAATGGTCACTTCTTGTCACCTGCAGTTTGCCAAAATTTTTCTTCTCAGTTGTTTCTAGCTACACAGACTTTTTCTTAAAAAAAGCATTTAACCTCTATGCTATCTAACTTCTCTGCCAGAAACTGCTGTCGGAAGAAGGTGCAGCACTGAAATGGGAAACCTGGATTCTAGTCCCCATGCAGCCTTGCTGGAGGCTGAACCAGCAGCTCATGCTTTCCACAAAAGTGCTGTAATCATGAGCTAAATAATTCTAGGGCAGAAAATTTTTCCTGCCTCCATGAGAAGCTGTGTCACTGTGCAACCAGGAATCAAATCTGAAGGATATAAAGGGAAAAAAAACAGAATAGGTTGAATCTGTGATCAAATGATGACAAGGATCTCCTAGGGGAGAGATGCATTGCAAATTGTTCCCTTTGCTAAACTTTATAGTAGTGCACCAGAAAGCACAGAGGGGAATTAGACTTCATGAGAAGGTTAATTAATTATGAGTTACACGAACTTTCTAAATAAATGAATTATGGGTAAGATAATACACATAGCAGTTTATTTTTATCCCAAAAGGGTAATGAAGCTTTGTGTTAATTGGGGAACAGAGCATGAAGATGCAGCTGCTTGTTGGAATGGAATACACATTGACTAAGATTCAGAATTATCCTAGCCCAGGGATTTTCCATAAGATACTGTCATGGCTAAGGTATAAGGATAGTGTAAACATTCCAACTGTGCAAATGTCAATTTGATGCAAATATAACTGAATTTAATTTTAAGATTCCACCCAAAACATGAGGCATATAAATATACACAGTTTAAAACTGTGAATATTGTAAGCAAGTTGTATTGGATTATAAAACAGCATGAGAACTAGTTTACATTGTTTAATTTGTAGTGCACAGAAAATGTTTAATATACTTTTTCGCAGTGACTGACTCAAAGAAAACAACTTAGAGTTGTCTGCATGATCCCACCTTTATCTGAAAGTCAACATGTCTGTGCTCTAAAGACTTGTTTATAAATAAACAGCATTGGGAGTTGCAACTAGAACTCAGTATTGTTTTTCCCCTTCCCCAAGTTAATCGCATTCTCAATAGAACTAGCCTGTCTTTGTTAATCTCTCTTTAGCCCTCCAGCTCTTGCATTCCTGATTGAACTGTGCCTTGTGCTTAACAAAAGGGGTCTCTAACTTGTAGTTTAGGATTGAGAAATCAAGGTCTTCTGCTTCCTTGGTGAGTGTTCTACCCATCTGGCCATCATAGACACAGAGACTCTAACAAAGGAGTCTTAACGTGCCTGAAACAATCTGAATTGCTCTCAGACTTCTATGTCTAAAATTTATTTAATCTGGAGTTTATGAATGTACAGTTCATCACAGGATGTTTTCAGTGAGAACATTAGATGAAGCCACATCAAATCAGTAAAATAAACTGAGTGATGTATTAAGGAATACTGGAACTGCAGTGAAACACTTTATGACTATGATTCATGATGCTGCTTGTTTAGCACACATTATGTGTGAGATCCTTCAGAGTTTATGCAAACCCAAACTCTGCCCAGTGCAGCATCACAGCATTAATTCACTCCAACACAGAATTATTTTCTCCTAGGAAAAACTACTGTGAAGCTGGGTGCTTCATCCAAAGCACATCCCAAATACAGAAAAAAATGTCAGCAGTCACAGCTTATGAGGAAAAGTTTTACTAATCAAATCTTACAGCTCTTAGATGTATAAACAGATGGTAAGGCATCTCAGCAGGTGTTACTACCCGCCCTTTGGCAGAACAAAACCTCTCAGTGGACACTAAACCTACTATCACAACTATTTGAGATAATGCTTCGATATCCCCTACCAAAAAATACCTCTCTTGCTAGAATACTTCATTATACATTTTGGAAGCACAATCTAGTAACTAAGAGAAATTGTTATGAATTTTGGATTTCTCAAAGCCATTAACCACAACAGAGAAACAATTACAAAAGAATTTGATCATCAAATTGTAACAGAAGTCTCAGTTCAAGACATCTCACCAGTTCCATATCATTTAAAAGGCAATGAATAAATAAAGATGCTGTTTCAAAGTCTACTAGTTATGTTGAGAACATTAGCCAGAGAACAAAAGCTAAACTCCAAAAAACCTCCCTTAATAATGTATTTGATGCCTAGAATTCACACGAACGGGATCAAAAGGATTTTCATCCTTACCTTTGTTACATGGAAGAGCATTCTGCACTTTTTAACATTGTATACGGTTTAGCTGTGAATTTCCATGTTCATTGGATACAAAGTAACTATGGATGGTGTGAAGAATTAC
Source organism: Burhinus oedicnemus (assembly GCA_008921705.1). Taxonomy (NCBI): domain Eukaryota; kingdom Metazoa; phylum Chordata; class Aves; order Charadriiformes; family Burhinidae; genus Burhinus; species Burhinus oedicnemus. The sequence goes on from VFFE01009028.1 coordinate 3,377,824, forward strand.
TTCTTATTGTTTTAAAAATCTCTGTATTTTATTCTCTTTGAATCTTTTCTTATCTATGTAAGACAAAAAGAAAGTTTACCCAGTTTTTGCCCCACTATTTTTATTCAATAAGTTTTATTATAAGGTATTTGTAGATTACAATTATAATTTATATTTAATGACAGAACATTCAATTTTTCAAAATCAGGCAACATCACCTGCTTGTTCTTCATTTACACAATGAAACCCAAATTAGGTCTTAGTTCCAGTTTATCCTGTTGGATGAACAACTGCAGCAGTGTGTTGTGAAGTGAGCTTTACTGTGATCTCTGACACCTTGATCCACAGTTCTCATACACAATGGCCAGTCACTGCCTGAAAGGACTCCCCTCTGCAATTATCCTCCCAAAGGCATCTTCTGCCAGGTCAGGTGGAACTACCTGATCTGTGCTGGCAACTTTTATCTGTACCAGAAACACTTTGCTTAACCGTAATTTAATTGGAATTACTAAAACTGGAGAGGGGGAAGGCAGCAAGGCAAATTTTGCTTAACCAATCTCATTGTCTTTTATGATGAATTGAGTAGCTCTCTGGATGAGGGAAAAGCAGAGGGTGTCATTTACCTTGGTTTCAGCTAGGGTTTCCACACTGGCTGTCATGGCACCCCTCTAGACAAATCCAAATGTAACTGGGTGGGGAGACTGAGGCAGGTGTGTTTGGTATATAGCTGGCTGGACTATCAGGGTCAAAAGGGTTGCAGTCAGTAGTTTGAAATCTTGTTGGCAGCTAGGTATGGGTGGTGTTCCTCAAGGAGCAATACTGGGGCTTATGCTGTTTAACATACTCAGTGATCTGGATGATGAGTTGGAATGCACCTTCAGCATGTGCATGATGTGAAACTGAGGGAGTGGCTGATATGCTGGAGGACAGGGTTGCTGTATGAGGAGACCTTGAACAAGCTGGAGAATGGGTTGACAGGACAAAGTCTTGCATCACAATGAAAAAAACCCATGCAATGGTATAGACTGGGGACTGACTAATGAAGTAGAAGCTCTGCAAAAAGGGACCTGTGGGTCCCAATGAAAAAGCTGATCGAGGGTCAGCACTGCACCTTTGAAGTAATGAAGGCTAACCATGTACCATGCTACATTAACAAATGTATAGCCAGCAGGTGAAGGGAAATTATTATTCTCCTCTACTTGGCATTTGTAAGTCCACATCTGGAATACTGTGTCCAGTTTGGGCTCCCAAGTATGCAAGAGATACTCAGAAGCTTAAGAGTATCCAGAAGAAGGTAACCAAGATGGTTCCAGGGGCTGCAGGATATGACATGAGAGGCTGAAGGAATTCAGTTTCGTTATCTTGAAGAAGAGAACACTGAGAGAGGATATAATCCCTATGCTGCACTGAGTGGGGGTTTATTAAGAAGGTGGAGCTAGACTTTTTTTCAGAGATGAACAGGAAAAGGACAAGAGGTAATAGCCATTAAGTTGCAAAAAGAGAAACCTTGATTGGAAAGAAGGAGAAAAAATTCACAGTGACAGTGGCTAAACACAGAAGAAGAAGCCTGAAGAAGCCCAAAAAGCTATGGAATCTCCACTCTTGGAGACTTTCAAGACTTGATAGGGCAATGCTATGAGCAACATGATTTGACTTTGAAGATAGCCCTGTTCTAAGCAGGAAGCTGGGCAAGATGACCTCCAGCCTAAATTGCTCTATAATTTTATATGGGGTTTGACCTATACCTAAAATTGTGCATGTGATATGTAAGAAATCATGATTTTTCTGGAGCTGAAGAGGAATTAATATAGTTCTAGAACTGGCAGAAGTAGCTTTTGCTTTGTCCATTGGCTTTGATTGTTGCACTTAGGAGATGTCACTTATAAGCTGGTATCAAGGTAACTCAGTATTTGAGAGATGACTATTACAGTAAAATATTCTACAGTGAGCTTGACCTTGCAAAGGACATGCTAAAATATGCTTCATGGGGGAGCTGAATTGAGGAACACCATTGCCACTGATTTGGGCAGGCACTCCAAATCGCTTGATTCCATGCAGTGGTCCAACTGCGCTGGATTCCTTTTCTCACTGTTTAAATCTTTAAGCATGGTCCCCATAAATGAGCTGGATCTTAAGAAATGTTACTAGATTTTATCAATAAAGTTCAAGGAAGAAGTGGAGGAACTACTACTGGACAGGCCACCTTTGAAGACACCATGTCTTGCCAAGACTTTTCTGAGGAAGGAGTGGACATTTGGATGATTATTTTTGGAAATGTGTGAAACAGATCTCCCCTTTGAGACTAAGATGAATGATTGCTAGGATTGTAAGAAATCAATAAAGGCTTGCAGACTTCTGTTACTCCAGTTCTTTCTGCTGGGAGTTTACCAGGAAATGAGCAAAGAGTATGTTTGCTTCTTTTTTGTGCTAGCTGGTGGCATTCAGACAAAAGTTGTAATAACCTCTTCAGTCACTTGAAATACAACCAGAAGTTTCTGAATTTCCATTGCTGAGTTTATGATTTGCAGATCGCTTTTCTCTGTCTTATTTTTTGATTACTCAATCCAATGATATCGGTAATGAGGCTACCAGTGTACATGGTAAATTACCAAGATGCAAAGTTAAGCTGCTGTTACTCTACTATTTCAACATTTGTAGCACAGTGGCATCAGTGAGAATGGAAGGTGATCTTACTCTGAATCCGATAGCCACCTCTCCTGGGAGATGGGGAGTGCTAATTCTCCAAGTTCGGTACTTCTTGGGCAAGTGCTACAGTCAGTAGGTTATTGTGCAGAAAAAGAGCTGTCAGCTGTGTTCCTGGCACTTCATCACCCGTGAGCTTCACAGCTTTACCCAAGTGCTGACCGCAGCTACATGGCTGGGTGGAGTTTAAGCCTCTTCCTGTCTGTGTCTAAAACACAGCAGAGCTCAGGATGTAGCTAAGCTCATCAAGATGAGAGCACCTCTGGATGCATGCAGAGACCTGCGTTTGGATGCCTAACATGAAGGTTTCAGCTGACTTCTGCTGTACTTCAGAGTTAAGATGCTACTTGGCACCAGGGTGTTCGAAATGTTCTCTGATATTTAAGATGTCTCAAGTTTGTTAATCAAAACCCAAATGGACTTTATGGGGTTTGAATTTGGCCTCCTGTTGCTTTGGAAACGGAAGACTTATTGGTGAAGTAAATGTCTGTATTTTAAAAGAAGACTATATTGCTTAAAAGTTGATGGTTGATGCTAAAAACTCTCTTTCAGTGTCCAATTTGAGAAACAGTGCTAGTAAGACATTTTACCCTAATATGGACAGTAGATTTGAACTTTGTCTGAAATCATGAATCCCATATCCATTAAGTGATTCTATCACAAGCCAAAGCTTAACAGATCGTTTCTGCGTTAGTACCACCACTCAGCATTTTTTCTGTAATGATACGCTTATTCCTTTTTATTTTCTTACAAAAGTTTTTCCTTAAATGATAGACGCTTTTCCTTAAGTGTAAGAAGACTTACATGCTTTCATTTGGCAAAAACTATTACCTTTTCACCAACTCAAGCTACACAGAAAAGTACGTTAACAGAGCAGGGAGGACTAAGCAGACATCTAGTGGAAACGTATGTGTAGGCACCAGCTGCCTGGCCGCTCACTACAGTGCACCGACATCCCCTTGCCGATATTTGGAATACACATCACACAATTCTCTCAGAAAAGAAGTTTTTCCTCCAGGTGTTGGAAACACTGATCTATCCTTTTCCATCGTGAATTGACTAGAACAACTGGGTTTTTGTTTTGTTTTTTTCTTTTTTTTTTTAAAAAAAAAACGCCAATAAAGCACACCAGGCTGAGACTGGGCAGAAATGTCACCTCAGGTGACGGTGGCTGTTCCTACTGGTGTCCAAGCACCGGTGCCCTCAGCGCAGCCACGCACATCACCGGCCTGTGCAGAGACCGGCGGCGAGCCTTTCTCCCCGCAGGGACATGGACGGCGCCGGTTCCCGCCGAGCCCCCCGCCCGGCGTTTAACCCCTGTAGCGAAGCGCCCTCCGCCTCAGCCCGCTCCCGCGACTCCCTCGGCGCCGTGCCGCCGCACTCCAGCGCCACAGCCGCCCAACGGCCGCCGCCGCGCGCCCCAACCGCCACGCCGCGTGCCGCCGCCCGGCACCTGTGCGGCCCGGGCGGGGGAGCGGCGGCCGAGGCGCCTGCGCACTGCGCGGCCCCTCGCCGCCAGGGCCGCAGTCACTTCCTGCCCCTGTGCCCATCCGGCTCCGGGGTCAGCGGCCGCCGCTCTGGCGGGACAGGGGAGAATAAAGTTTTATTCGGGGAGGGGGAAGCTGGCCCTCCTCGCCCAGGTAGGGGCTCGACGCCGGCGGCCCGCCCGCCGCGCTCTCCCCTCCCGGCGGCGGCGCTTGGCGCCCGCTGTCACCTGCCGGCCGCTCGCCCCTCCCCGCCTGGGGCTCGCGCGTGGCGGGGCGGCGGGCGCGCCCGGCTCCGGCAGCGCCGCGGGGGGCGCCCGGCCCGGCGGCGGGCGGGCTGCGGCCGCGGGCTGTGGGGGACGCGGCTTTCCCCTCCCGGTCCCGCGGGAGCTGAGGGACGCCGTCCCGGCGGCGGGGCTGCGGGAGGAGGGCTGGGAGGTGGGGACGGAGCGCGGACGAGGGGCGGCGGGAGAGCGGCGCGGCGGGAGCCGCCCGCTGAGGGGGCGGCTGGGCTGGGCTCGGCGTGGGGGGACGGCGGCCGGCCGGGGGCTCGTCTTCGGTGGTCGAGGCGCAGGTGGCCGAGGCGGGCCGGGCCGCGCCGCGCTGGGTGGCGGGGCCCGGGCGGGAGCGGAGCGGCCGGGCTCGGCGCAGCGGCCGTTGCAGAGGGCGTTGTGAGACCGGCTGTAAACAATGGAAACTTTCTCCAGCCCGAAGGGTGCCGCTGCCTCCTGGCCTGCTCCGGCGGTGCCGCTGTGGGAAGTGGGCGTGCGAGGTTAGCGCCGTCCCCAGCCGCCTGTTCTTCGAGGATAACAGTTAATTTGCTTATTTTTTTGCAGAAGCGAGCTGCTGGATGTAGAAGGAAAGTAGGTCGTGCGCACGGAAAATGCCTCTAAGGGACAAGTGTTGTCAGACTGACCACCATCACCATGGATGCTGTGAACCAGGTACAGTGGCGTGTGATGCTTTGGCTGGTTTACTGCTCTCCTTCCTTAAAAGCTTGTGGAAATGTTGCAAATGTACACCATTAGTGACAGTTTTAGATATAAAAAGTTTCTGAATTTCAGTTGGAAATGTTTTTTTTTGATATCCTCGAACTGTCATGCTGAAATTATTTCAGGGAGATAATTTCTCAGTTCTTGCAGGATGTGTGATAATCCCCAAGCCACCACATGAACATTGTATGCAGTGAGCAGAGGCAGGCAAGAATTTGTGTAAAATGACTGGCCTTTTTATTTCCAAAAAGTGCAATATTCTAAATTTTTTGCAGAATGACATTTCTGGCAGTCTCTTGCATTTGCTGTTTATATTTTTACTTTACAACTCCTCTGGTGAGCTCTGGTGAACTCAAATATCTTATTTTCAGAGAAGGAAAAAAACCCCCCAAAGTTCTAAAATGTGTATTTGCATTCCACTGCTGTATGACATGGAAGATGCCATCAGTGGAAAGTATAATGCATACTCTGAAGGTTCAGCCGACCTGCTAGGATTTTTTGTAATTGTTCTGGCTACTGTTATAATTGATAGCCTAGAAGGAAATTTGGTTCCTTTCTTGTTGCCTTGTTGCACAGCTTGTTATTTGGGTGCTTTCATTCGTGTTTTGAGAAGAAAGGCATCAGTTCGGGGAATTACTAGTTGAAAGCGTGAGCATGGCAACTTTGATAATGTTCCTTTAATTAAACGTAATTTGAGAGTAGGTATTGTTCAGCCAGTAGAAATGTTGCTTTGTGTTTTAAGATGAAATGGATTTGAGTTGTTATAATGCTTTAAAAAAATTAAAATATTTTCTTGCCTTACAAATAATAGCAATGTGTTATGTCTGCTTCACGTATGTCACTCCTCTTGATGTCAGTGAGTGTTGCACATGCATATTAGAGGCAGTATACAAACCAAAATTTACTACTTTGAAGAATAGGGAATAGGCTAGTAGAATACAATATGTCATTGTGTTAGAGATCCCCAAACGATTAGCTGATTTGTAATGGTTGTTATGTGTTCATATATATAATAGTATATTATGGGGCCAGCGTAGTTGGGTGGACTGTGCATTCTATCGTTCTTTTCTTAGACTGCTTTTCTTTCTGACATTCTTTTCAGCTTGAATTTATTTATAACCTTTCTTCTTTTAGAACAACTTTCCTCTCAAAGTATATTTAATTTTTTTGCACTTAATATCTGTACATAGTTTTATAGTATACCTCTACTGCTCTTTGTTACAAATAAATTTCTTAGAGATGCTCAGTGCTTCATTTAGAAATGGAAACCTTACAATGGGGTTAAAAATCAAATCAAATGGATAAGGTAGGAGCTGATTTATGAACTATAAAATTAGTTATTTTGTCAATGAGAAATTAACAAGAAGACCTAACGATTTTGCTAACACATTCTTGAATAAGTGCTCTTACTCATTTAAATTTGGGTTTCCGTCTGGGCAAAGCTTAATTGCCTTATGCATATACAGCAATGGAATGCTACGCATTTTCATATGCATAAATACTGCATATTGGAATAACTAAGAATCATCCTGATCAATACATGTTCTAGTTTCAATAGATTTTACAAAGATTGTGATGTGGAATGAAACTTCAGAAATAAGGTATTACTTCAGCAGTGTGCTTGAACCAGAAGCGTTTCTTGAATGTGGTTTTATTGGTTAAAAATACCATAATAGCTATTTTTGGTACATACAAGTTAGTTATACTTGTGCTTTTTTCTGATCATTGCTACTTTAGATTTGGATTCGGTGCTTAGGTGTGTACTACAACATTGAAATCACATAGTATGCTGTGAAGTACAGTATTTGGTAATGCTTTTTTTGTACATCTGTTTTGGTTTGAATGATGGGAGTCAAGTAGATTGTCCTGGGGAATTTCTTTAATTGATGGAAACTTCTAATGAGTCAATTTGGTTTTGTATATTTATATGTTTTTGTGTTTGATACACATAGCTTTGAGTACACATTTTCTTTAATCAAAATGACAGCAAACTGTCGGGTATCGTGGCTGGAAAATTCATTATCGGCTGTTTTTTAATTCACTGTAGATTACAATTTTTGAGGTAGGCAACTTTTACTGTAGTCTTGGCCTTTATTTTTAGCTAGTTTACTGTATGCACAGAAAATCCACAACTTAATATAAATCACCTGAGTGTTCGCTAATGTCTTATTATCCTGTTATATATTTCAGTGCATCTGTTGGAACCCGGTGATCCTCCGTTATTACAGCAGCCTCTGCAAACATCAAAATCTGGTATTCAACAAATCATTGAGTGTTTTCGATCAGGTATGAAACTATGCCTGACTCTTAGGAAATGTATTACTTTGTTATGAGTTATGTGTATTTAGTATATTAAAAAAAAGCCAGCACCTGACTTTCTACATGCTTGCAAAATATTTGTAGGTTTTTGGTATTAGGTGCTGGTTCTTTTAATAAGGTTTTTCATACAATATGATGAAGATACAGCTGCTGCTGTATAGTCATCTTTCAAAAACATAAAAAAATTAGTTTTTTGTTCTGCTTTATGTCATCCTTCCTGCTGTTATTAATGAGTTTATCCTAAAACTCCTGAGATGATGAGGAAATTCAATGTTTACCTTGAACTTTTTAGAATTGCTTTATGACGTGAATTTTAAGTTGTTCCTTGATTGTTTTCTTGAGTTGCAATACATAGCAATGAACCTAAGAATAGCACCTGAGCGTTTGGGTGAACATGCTGGAGATGATTCAAATCTTCAATGTTTTCTAGTTGTTTCTATGTTTCTGATAGGGCAAACCAAACATTTTATTTTCACAACCCTTGGTGCAAGAACACACCAATTATTACAAAAATTAAAGTGATGTCTTTAATGCTACTATCTACATGTTTCTGGATTTTTCCGTGTAGAGCTGTTACACATGAAACACTTCATATATATTAATTATTGCTGCTATGTAACAGGATGCGTGCCTGGGCTGAGTCTTGCAGAATGGCACAATATTCAGTTTATGTTCTCCACTTGCATTTAAACAACTTACTACAAGAAGGAAAACTGGATGTGAAAGTTGTCATTAAGTAAACTTTTATAAGAAGTGCATTTGGATGAGGTTGCCTAAGGCTTCTGATATGGGTGGCAGGCTTCTTTTGCTTGAAGCAGATTAATGTCATCTCTACTGGTAATAGCATGAACTAGTTGCAAGTACTCTGTCTCTAGGCTACTTCCAGATTGTTCTCACTGGCAGGTGTTAAATTGATAGCTTACCTCGCCATCTTCAGTTATCTGTGCTAGGGAAATTGGACAGAAGGCAAAAGGACTCAGACCAAGGTTTTACTGGTTAGGTTTAAACAAGCAACATTTCATTTTGGAAGGAAACTATTTTGATTCTTGTGGTAAAGAAACAGAGATTAAACCCAGAGTATTGTCCATAAGTTAAGTGGTTTTAGCAGAGGTTTCTGTCATCCAAAGCGTTAAGAATAACAAATGAATTTGAATCTAGACTTTTTCTAAAAATGAAATTGCTAGCTAAAGTCATAAACTTTGGTATTTCTGCCAGAGAAATATTTGTAATAACGAATGTTCTGTACCGATTTCTTGTTGTTATGATGTTATTCTAGCTTCAGCATTTACAAATACTAACAGAATTTGACAAAGTATCACCTGCCCCAATTAGATGTAACTACAAAATAGAGAAGACTTCAGTTAGCTGGAGGTAGCATATGCTGGCAGAAGACTGCTTGTTGCCACAATCTGCAGTTGGTGAAGAGTAAGAACATGCTTATTTTTTTTCTCTGCCTTCCATGTCCACAAAACCAGTGGATGTTTTAAATTTATTTGCTGTTTCCAGAAGTCCCTAAAGGTCTGCAGTTTAATTCAAAAGGACCAATAATTTTTTTTTATTCCCACCAGTGAAAAGCTTCATAGTTGCATAAGGAAAGTTTGAAGCCAGAGTGACTACCAGGTCATCTACTCTGACCTCCAGTATGTCCTAAATCCTTAAATCTCACCCAGTAATTCCTAAGGCCAATAATTTGGATTAGACAAAAACATTTCTGTCCTGAACAGAAAAAGACTGAACTATCAGTATAACAGGAGAGAGGATGAAGGACTTGTGTCTTCCTTAATTGGGAAATAGTGGAGAATTAGATTATTTTTTTTGTATTTTATTTTGGAGAGGGGTTTGTGGCTAGGGCATGCATCGACAGCATGGCCAAATTTTGGTTTATTGTGTGCTATCACCAAATTGGAGGCCTTTTGTTTGAATTGGTAACTTACTGGAATTTTATCTACGTGGAACATCTACAGTTTGGTTCAGCTGGGTTTTTTATTAGTGATTATATGCAGGAACTCAAATGTTGGTTGGTGAGATCAGAGTAGACAACTTGCTTTGGGGGGAACTCTGTACAACTTTTAAATATGGAGCTTTCACTAAATCTAAGTATTTGTCCAGTAGTCTGTTCATAACAAGGCAGGCCAGATGAAGGTGAGGTTAGTAACACTTGAGGAAAGAGAGGAAAAGACAACAGGCTAGGGCCGTGGCTCAGGAAAGGCATAGGAGGGGACGGAAACTGGACAATAGCCTCAGACAGTCAAGTTTGGGTCCCATTTTTAAGCAATTGTGGAAGGAATCATGGCATTTTCAGAGTTGGAAGGGACCTCTAGAGATCATCTGGTCCAACTCCCCTGCTGACGCAGGAATGCCTAGAGCACATTACTCAGGACTGCATCCAGGCGGGTCTTGAAAATCTCCAGAGAAGGGGACTCCACAGCCTCCCTGGGCAGCCTGTTCCGGTGCTCTGTCACCCTCACCATAAAGAAGTTTTTTCTTGTGTTTGAATGGAACTTCCTATGTTCCAACTTGTGCCTGTTGCCCCTCATCCTGTCCCTGGGAACCACTGAAAAGAGTCTGGCTCCATCCTCCTTCAACCCACCCTTAAGATACTTAGAAGCAAGAGTAAGGTCTCCCCTCAGCCTTCTCTTCTGCAGGCTAAAGAGTCCCAGCTCTCTCAGCCTTTTCTCCTAAGGGAGGTGCTCCAATCCCCCAGTCATCTTTGTTGCCCTATGCTGGACTCTCTCCAGAAATGCCCTGTCCCACTTGAGCTGGGGAGCCCAGAACTGGACACAGTATTCCAGTTGTGGCCTCACCCATGCCGAGCAGAGGGGGAGAATGACCTCCCTCGACCTGCTGGCCACACTCTTCCCTATGCAGCCCAGGATTCCATTGGCCTTCCTGGTGACAAGGGCACATTGCTGGATAAGACACTGTGCTTTGCTAAAACTCAGTTGTAAAAAATTTTGTAGTACTACTAGCACACCAAGAAATAAAAAGTTGTCGTGGTAAGACCTGTTCATATTGAAGAATCATTAGTTGCTATGAAATTATTAATATTTGAGAGTTTTGTTTAGGAAATTGTTCTACAATGTGACTCTGAGTTTGATCTTTAAAAGGAATTCTTAAGGGAAGTGTCTGTGATGACAGAAAACTTGAACTTCTATTTCAGCTTGAAGAATATCTTGATGCTGTTTGATAGTTGTCTGATATTATTTATTCTTAGTCCAGTTTCATTATTTTTTTTGCTTGTTGGACTAATTTTGATTTATTACATTATAAGAAAAAATAAAGATAGACAAATAAGCTGCGTTTGGTTAGCTAGTGTTTCTGTCCAGTTTGGAGTGGGTAAGTATTCCACTGCTAAGTGTAGGCATTACGTTCACAGTTTTTGTGAGATGAGAAATGAAGGAGTAGGTTTGAAGTGTAACTTAAACTCTGAATCCTTTAGTTGTTAAGCAAGGCAGGAGCTGGAATACATTAACAATGCTAGATTAAACTGCATCTTTGTGGTGGTGTGGTTTTTTTTTTTTTTTGAATATACAATGTATAGCAGTCTGGAAAACCTGCACATTTTGTCACGCTGCCTATGTTTTAATCGAAAAGCTTCTGACTTAAATTATATGTATTTCCCTTTCAGCAGGCTGAAAATATGTCTACAGTTCTACTTTCTTGCCTAAGTATCATCATCTTGATCTTGAGTCAGATACCTAGATGCAGTAACATTTCTTGACCTGTTAGTTTTTCTCTTTGTCTTATTGTATGGTCTGTAGTTTTTTGCCTTACCAGGTGCTATTTTTACATGAAATAGCTGTATATATCTTGCTTTCTTACCACTGTTGGATAAACTTAATGAAAATATACTGTAGGCTTCTTTAAATGCTCTAAGTGCTTATTCTTCCCTGTTGGGCAATTGTATTGCAGCAACCAGATACTGTAATATGGACTCCTTGCTAATGCTAGCTGTTAGTTTTTATCATAAATCATCATGCTTTTCCTGTAAACTGTAATATGCATAATCCTTGACTTTTTCTTTTTTTTTTTTTTTTTTTTTTTCAAACTAGGCTTGTTTTCATAGTGGAACTTGGAGTATGTATCATAAGCTTACAGTGCAATGAAGTAGCATTAACACAAGATAAAATGCTGTTACAATTGTCATGTTTTAAAATGTTTCCACTTTCATGGGATGATGTGAATTAAAAGATGAACAGAAAACCTTCCTGAAGTGTAACGTTTCTTTTATTACAGGAACTAAACAACTTAAACATATCTTGTTAAAAGATGTGGACACCATTTTTGAGTGTAAATTGTGCCGGAGTCTCTTCAGAGGATTACCAAATTTAATTACTCATAAAAAGTTTTATTGTCCTCCAAGTCTCCAGATGGATGATAGTAAGTCTTACTAATTGAAATATTTAATAAAGCTATCTGAAGTTGAGAAACTTACCTTTCTGTACCACTTGTACAAACATGCCAGAAACAGAATGCAAAAAAGGAAGTGGAATTGAATTTCAATAGTAACGTCGGTAGATCACTTTTATGGTAGTAAAGAAGCTACAGCACTGACTTAGTGTGCATTAACAACCAAAACCCATGTCAGTGTCATAAGAGCTAGTTTATATGTCTAGCCTTTTAATGAAGAGTGTCACTGTTAACACGTTTTATTCCCACTTCCCCTTTTTCTTTCCTGTCTTTCGCTCTTTACTGTGAAAGATAACTGAAAAGTATGCCAAAGGACTGGGAAATGAATCTCATAGAAAGGTGTGGCTCTAACAAGGCTTTTCAGTTTTAGATCAGCATAGCTCTGATGGACTTCAGCTGGATCCTGTAAAGTGACTTGGCTCAACATCCATAATTTTCTCCTGTACATGGGAAGTGCTCAGTGTCATGACCGCAGTCCTTCAGTCTTACTCATTATGAGTTGCAGACTGGAAGTTCACCCTTCTCCTTAAGGACCTGGGCTTCAGTAATACTATCTCTTTACCCCAGCCTCATCTGACCTTATGCTGCTTTAAGATATTCTATGTGATCATGCCTAGCCCACCACCTTTTTTGTAGAAATTAAACTTCGTTATTAGAAGAAAATAACTTAAATGACAAAGGAAAAATAAAGAATTATATTCTTATGGAGAAAGAAATTATTAAAGTCTCATTCTAATGATGACTTTTTGTTGATCTGAGTAAAGCTGAATAATTTGGAAATGTACCAGCATTCAAAAATGTTTTGTAAAGCTTTCTAATTATCTTGATCTCTTGACTAGATCAACATAGGTGCAATGAGGATTTTTCCTTCCTGATTAATGCCTTCCTGCCTCAATATTTCAAAAATTAGGAACGAACAGAGACTTACGTAGGTGATTCTTTTTCCACACTGTGTCAGCTAGTGTTGTGAAGGAGAAGGTGAAAAGACTAGTACTGTCACCTTCCTTAAATGAGTGTGCTTGGCCTCTTGCAGAGAGCTGCAGAGCTTTTCTGTGAAAAGGGATGAGTTGTATTTTCAAAGCAAGGTTTAGAAGTGCATCTGACTTAGATGCAAAGGTTTCTAAGCAAAAGAAGAATACCCTTGAGTAAGGACTTTCCATTCAGTTCCTGACATTCTAGCCTTCATTTAATTGGCTGGTTAGCTTTAATAGTTCACTAGGAGAGGTGCAAATGAAGATAATACTACTACATGCTCTGAGTAAAACTATATAAATACTTATGTTTTATATAAAATTGAGTATAATGGTTATTGAATAAAGTGGGAGTTTTTTCAATAAAAAAAATTAAAAGATACTGAAAAAGAGATAGGAATAAAAGTTTAGCATCCTCATGGACTGTTCCCTGGTGACTCTTTTGAGATGTATTCTGCTAGTGTAGTCATTAAATGGTCTGAAAAGGTGCTATAAAACAGGAAGGACTTTTTACCCTTGATAAAAATTATACAGATAGTCCCATTTGAAACTGACTGCAAAAGGTGTTAAAAATTCAGTGTTAAAAGATGGGTTCTGAGCCACAAAACAGCATATTTCCTGTACTGACACTGTTTTCATGTATTGCTGGCAGTGTGGAAGGAACAAACCTGACTAAGTGTGGGTTTTTAATTAGCTGTTACCAGGAATCACATCTTCAAATAATTGTGGATAATTTTGGACTGTATCATCTTGGTGCTTCACCTTTTTGCTGTAGCACCCTGGCTTCTTAGTTATGCCAGTGCAGATGCTTAGTGTGTTGTGCTGGGAACTAGATCACTGAACTAATTTGACATTTAAAAACAAGATATTACTGAGGCCTGTAAAATGATGAATGACATGAAGGTAAATGGGAGCAATCAATTGTTTTTCTTTTTTTATCATAATACAAAAACCATGGGGTATCTAGCAAAATTACCAGACAGTAAAATTATCAGTATTTCTGGTAAAACAAACAAAAACCCACTGCTTAATATTGTGGTAGCCAAGAATCTAAATGCCTCAAAAGCATTTGAATAAACTTTTTGGAATTTTGTATTAAAACAGTACTTTGAAGGCAGATTTCAGCTTGAGAAGTTTACTGGCATCAGACAAACAAGGAGAATCCCTGTATCCTTCTTGCTTTTTAAGTCTGCTGCAACGCGTTACCAGGGCAGAACACAGGATGAACCTTTGGTGAACCTCAGTGAAGTTATTCTTTTTTAAAATAACTTCATTGGCTCAGTTTTTATTGTTTTGAGAAATTAGTACAATTTTTTTTCCCCTGAATAATGCAGGATTTTTCCGTCCTTAACACTTACTATCTTACTGTATCACTGAGCCTATTAACTGCTTTGGTATTACTAAAAGCTTTCCCTGCCCCTGAATTTAAGTCCTTTCTTATCTACTTATGTCTTCATGCAGTGTTAGGGTTACAGAGATGTTTCATGCTTTCTTAAGGACTCTTCAGAATTCAGAGATGAGCTTATTTCCAGAATTAAGTTCCTTTATTGAGAATGTCCATTTCCAGCAGTAGGAAAATCAGTTTCTAATGATAGTAATTGCACACCTGCAGAACAAGGTCAGTCATGTACTGTTATTTTTGCAATTGTCACAGATTTTTAAAGAACAGTTTAATTACAGGCAAACTAATTTTTAGTTTAGGTGGCTTTCACATTAGCACACTGGAAGGATATACTTCCAGCATTGGCTTTTAATAAAAAAGTAACTTGTACTAATGTTATCAAAATGATTACTCAACGCCTCTATATATAAATGGTAAGAAAAATAGTACAAATACAGAATTTGTGCAAATTTGGTGACCAAATTGACATAGTGGTTAAGAGATACTTTGCAATGTAAATAATTTGAAATTACCAAATCATTAAAACATACCTTTGCCTCTTTTCACAGACCTCCCAGATATAAATGATAAGCAGAGTCAAGCCATAAATGACCTCCTGGAAGCAATCTATCCAAGGGTAGATAAGCAAGAATATGTAATTAAATTGGAACCTATAGAAACTAATCAGAATGCTGTATTTCAATATGTATCAAGGACTGATAGCCCAGATGAGAACACAGAAAGCAGTAATACCCCTGATCAAGCTCCAGTACAGATACAGGAACCCAGCACTGAGCAACCCAAGACTGTTTCAGCTCCAGCCCCAGTCCCAGCTGGGGAGACTGTAGAATTACCTCCTGCTGATCCTGTTACAAACAAAGTGATACCTACTCCTGAAGAACAGCCTCCAGCAGTAAATCCTGAATTGGAGACTCTGGATAATTCTGATTTTGGCCACCAGTTGATATGTTGCCTTTGTAGGAAAGAATTTCATTCTAGACGCAGTGTACGCCGGCACATTCGAAAAGTGCACAAAAAAAAGATGGAAGAGCTAAAGAAGTACATAGAAACGAAAAAGAAACCAAATCAATGCTCTGTGAAAGGACGAAATAAGAATGTTCTTGTAACATTAGGTAGAAGTTGTCCTGTATGTTATAAATCATTTGCTACAAAAGCTAACGTAAGGAGGCATTTTGATGAAGTTCATAGAGGATTAAGAAGGGATTCCATTACTCCTGATATAGCTACAAAGCCTGGGCAACCTTTGTTCTTGGATACAGTTTCTGCTAAAAAATCTTTTAAGACCCGAAAACAAAAGTCGTCTTCAAAGGCTGAATACAACTTAACTGCATGCAAATGCCTTCTGTGCAAGAGAAAATATAGTTCACAAATAATGCTGAAAAGGCACATGCAAATTGTTCACAAGATAACTCTTTCTGGAAAGAACTCTAAAAGAGAGAAAGGACCCAACAATACTGCCAATGGCACAGAAATAAAAGTAAAAGTTGAACCAGCAGATTCTGTAGAACCTTCACCCCCTTCCGTTGCCCTTTCTCCGCAGAATGAATTAAAGGGAACAAATCATTCAAATGAGAAAAAGAGCACACCGTCAGCACAGAAAAATAAAGTTAAACAGGACCCTGAAAGCCTTAAATCAACTTCTAAATCAACCTGTAAATCAACCACTAAATCAACCTGTAAATCAACCAATGCATCTGCTGCAGGTGGCCAGCAAAAAACCAGGAAGCCAAAACTTTCAGCTGGCTTTGACTTCAAGCAGCTTTACTGTAAACTCTGTAAACGCCAATTTACTTCTAAACAGAACTTGACAAAACACATTGAATTACACACAGATGGAAATAACATTTATGTTAAATACTACAGGTGTCCACTCTGCTCTTATGAAACACGTCGCAAACGTGATGTGATAAGGCACATAACTGTAGTTCATAAAAAGTCACCACGCTACCTTGGGAAAATAACTGCAAGTTTAGAAATTAGAGCAATAAAAAAGCCAATTGATCTTGTTCTAAATAAGGTGACAAAAAGAGGCCCTCAGAGGGATGAAACAAAACAGATTGTTTCAAAACAGGATGTCACCTCTAATTCTCCCAATAAAAAGGATGTAGGAGCTGATGTTGGCATTGAAGTTAAAGTAACAAAAAACTTTTCTCTGCACCGATGCAATAAGTGTGGGAAAGCGTTTGCCAGAAAAGCTTTTCTAGAACATCATAAGAAAACCCACAAAGCAAATGTATCTCATTCACCTGAAGAAAATAAAACCAAAGGCAGAAGTACAAGATCTAAAGCTGTTGTCTGGTGAGGAAAAAACACAAAACTATTTTGTCGTCTTTGTTTTGTTTTGTTTTGAGAAACAAAACAAAACCACTGCCTTTCATTTGCTGTTGTTGATTTATTGCCGAAAACATATTTTTCCATGGATTTTATGTTTTAGCGGCTTAAATACTAAGGTAGATGTCAAATTTGTTTATTAATTTTGTTTTTAGTGTTTTGGAAAAAAGTTAGTTTCTAAATTTGTCATTGTAGGAAGTTGGAATAGAACATAGATTAAACTGTATCGAGTCAACTCTTTAAATTGTCTTAAGGCATCTGTTGTAATCGAGCTAATATACGTAAATTTCTACAATAGTGATTTTTTAAAATTAACGGTGTTTTTATTTGGTTTGAATAACTTAACCTGTTAATTAACTTCTCGGTGACCCAGTTGCAGAAGTACTAAAGGTACTACAGTAAAAGCTGTTGACAGAAACTACTATGAACTTACTGGAAATATCATGTGTGCTTTTTTTAATTTTTCATTTTAATGTGTATTGCCTATGCCTTGTCAACAAAAGGACATAGAACAGTTTTTTGGAATGTAATTTGGATGCTTAATTACTTTGATTTAAAATCAGTATGAGTTAGGTGCCTAGAAACACTTTAAACATCATCAAATTTCGGATTTGATTCTTTTAATGCTTATTTATATAAGCACAGGTTTGGAGACTTCTGGTCATTTATTTTTTAAAGTGGTCAAGTCTTTTCAAGAATTTTTGTTTTAAGCCTAAATATGTGTAGAAGTCTGGCCAAGAATTTTCTAAACTTCTGCTTATATGGTACTCTGGGAATTTTTTTACACTCGTGGGGCTTCTATTTGTAGTTTCTCAGTTTTCCATAGCCTTCAGGTTAAAGATGACCTATTTTTACAAGGACCTTTTAAAAAAGGAAATAACGTATATATGCGGTCAGCTTGTATTTCAGAATGACCGACTGATGCCTGAAAGTTGGGGGATTGTACAAAAAATTACAATGAAGAGAGACAGTAGGGATACCTACATAAGTTGTTAACATCCTTATTCAAAATTACCTTTCTAGCATATTTGGTGGAAAGAAAACCAAGTATATGTGCCTTGTTCTATATTTCAACTCTGAAATCCAGTTTTCCAGGAGGTAATTTCATTTAAGTTCAGCTTTCGTGGTGAACTGCCACACAGCTATGTTAAATTGTAATCTGGTGCTTTTGTGACTTCATAACAAATTCTGGCTAAGTGGGATGGAACTTCAAGAATTAGCCAAGCTGGACCCTGAATTATGCTGAATTTAAGAAGAGGAGTGACTTCTGCATTTTGATCAAGAATTAAAAATTTAGCCTTATAATTAATTTATGTTGTGTAATTTAAAACAGAATTATATGGGTAAACTCAAAGTATTAATTTATTCCCATTTCTCCTCAGATAGGTTCAAGTGATGTTTGGAAAGTTTGGAGTTCATTTGAATGAAAAAGATTTTAGTTTGTTGTTGGAACCGCTAATATCTTGATAATGGTACTATAAAGAGAAAATACTTTCATAAGCTGTTGTTTTCTTACTAAATTAATAACCATTCTGACTGCTTGTAGGACAGTGCCTCCTCCCAAAGCTCTGAAGTAGTTGAAATGCACATATGCTTCTAAATTAGCAGTTATCTCTATGCAGTTGAGGTTTGACAGAGTATAGAACAAACTTTCTGAAATTAAAAAAAGTACAGAGGCAAGTTAATGAACAGCAGCTTTGGAAGAAGATTTTTGTTCCTCATTTAGGAAATCATCTTCAGAGAGCTCATCGTGCATACTGGTCCTCCCTAGTAGTGCTAACTGATGAACAGCTCTAACTTTTTTGTGATGTCCTACTTTGGCAAATGTTGTGTCATATACTCTTTTAAATTTATTACAAATGAATGTATAAGAGCAAACAATGTAGTGTATATTGGCTGAATTGTACTAATTTTTAGTATTTGCCATATCATCAGTTTGTTCATATTGACTCATTTCCCAGTTCTGGGACATTCTGAATTTTACTGTACTGAAGTTGCTTCAGAGATCTCCATTTTGTTTCCATATGTGGTGCATAGGACAACTTTGTAAACATCTAGTTTACAAGAATATCCACATTCCTCTATTCTTTAATTTTTAAAAAAAAAATTATACACAAGCACTTTAATGATAGTTGCAGTTTATTTTTTCAGTTTATTTTTTGAAAGATCAACACACTAATGTTAATATGAAGGTAGCGAATATTTGCTGATGTATTATAGACAGACAATCTGTGCACAACCACGTATAACGTTAGCTTATTTCATTAAATATTAATAAAAAGGGAGGATAGTATGGGAGAAATGAAAAATATTTTTTCTCTCAAAATCATGAATGACCACTATAGGTAGCACTTGACTTTGTATAATTTGGAAGATGTTTTAGATCCTGTTCTTTAACCTTTTAATCAAGATTGTAGTAAAACAGTCGCATGCCTACCATTATCAAATTCTTGGCAGGTTTCATGCGTCAGTGATTTGGGGTTTTTGTTCTGTTTTGTTTTGTTTTTTTGGTTTGGTTTTTTTTTTTTTTACTTTTTAGAAAATATTTTGTTTAGTGATTTGTGTCAAATTGCTACAATTTGGTATTGTACATCAGAAGAAATACCATGTTTTTTATATGGGTTTGCTCCCTTACTTAGGGAGGTGCCTCGTGTTCATATATACTTTTTGTATAAAATATATCTAAAAATGTTGATCACAAGATCAGGAGTAAGAATACTTTTATGGATAGAGAAATATTTGGCCCTGTTAGTGCATTGCACTAAAAATACTGTGAATGGGAACTGGACTGTAGCTGTTGCTCAATATGTTCTATATTGAATGTACATGCTTTTGTTTGGATAAATGTACT
This sequence comes from Burhinus oedicnemus, assembly GCA_008921705.1. Taxonomy (NCBI): domain Eukaryota; kingdom Metazoa; phylum Chordata; class Aves; order Charadriiformes; family Burhinidae; genus Burhinus; species Burhinus oedicnemus. The sequence continues at coordinate 3,397,266 of VFFE01009028.1, forward strand.
GTATTCGATGGAAAATAAAGCAGAGTGGAAATCACTTTTAAGTGTGCATAAACAAAAACATGTCATGTTTGTAGGCCTAGAATATCTATCACTCCACAATCGGAAATTACAATGTTTGCATTTTTGTAAAATTTTACTCTTTGATCACTGAAACTATTGTTGGTTGGTTTTTTTTTTTGTAATATTCTGTTGTAATAAATGGTTTTTTTGTTATTAAAAATTTGGCACTTGTGGAGTGAACACTTCTCCTCCACACTGAAAGTTAACCTGTGCTATATTTTTAGAACAGCACTGTTGATGCTGGCTTTTTGTTCCTTGTAAAGGTCTCTCTTCCTTAAGTGAGCAAAGCTTGTTTTTATTATCCTTTTAAAACAAAAGTGAATATTGGTATTGAATGAGATAGGCTACGCAGGTTGTTTTAATAAAAAATAGGGTTACACAGTTTCACGTTGCAAATACTGTTGGTGGCCATCTAATGTTACTTCTTTTTATAGTTGGAATATAAGAAAAGAACTGCCATACTCACTGTTTATTCTTTTCTAAAGGAAGACACCAAGCTATTTATGGAAGTGCATTTTAACTAATGTTACTGAATGCCTGTGGATTAAGATTAGGAAATTAAAATGCAGGCATGGGGATAGAATAGCTGTTCATTTCTCAGCTAATCCTTGTGGTTTCTACTGTCTGTTCTGGGTAAGTGTGCAGTCTGTATCTTGAAATATGTGAAGGTGAAGTTACTCCTATTTAAAGGGTAAGCTTTCTTCTAAAGGTTCTCCTATTCTGCATCCATGTAGATAAACAGAGCTACAAAATTGTTTTGTTCTACTCAAAAGTTTTGGGTAGCATATTTCTTCTTGAAGATGTGGCTTAATAATTAGCAATTGCAACAGCTTTTTTTTTTTAAAATCTTCCTGTGAGGTTAAACTACTGAGTAACTCTTTTGAAGCACAAGTCTTCTTTTCTTTCTGACTTGTCAAGTAACTTTGTTTTCTCTTTTTCCTATAAAGAAAATAAATTATACTGATTGTGATGGACTTACTCAATTTAGTGATTTTTTTTTTTTTAAATCTTTCCATGCAACCATCTTGAATGGGAGAAAACAAAAATTTGAGGGGAGAAGGATTGCAAATTATTCCTCTTAATTCACACAATACAGATTTTTTTGACAAATCTTGAAAATTTGTAATACGGGTTTGAATATAGTCAAGATAAATGTGGGCACTTATCTGCAGGGTTACGCATCAATGTGTCTGCATATGAGTTTTTAATTAAGATGCAGTCTTGCATTGTTGAAAAGGGACATTGGCTTGTTTTGCTTGGACTAGGCAAAGACAAGTATAAACTCTTTAGAGGGCCTTCAGAATTCAGCTTGAGTCTTGTTAAAGAGCTTTTTATTCAGAATGCATGTGAGATACCTCACAGAAAACTTTGAGGATGATCTAAGCATTCTGTATGGAAGCCTGTCTTGTAACACCAAGAATGAATTTTTTTTTTAAAGTGATACATGTCTTCTAAGGCTAAGGCTTTGAGGGGCTAGCTTTAAGGTCAAATTGATGCGAAATCTTGCATAAACAACAAGTGAAACTCACACTGGAGGCATGAAACTTGCTGAAATTCCCAGTCTAATGAAGTGCTGGCTTCTATCTCAAAGCCACGTTCTCTTTGGTTTATCATATCTGAACTGAGGGTGTCTGGTCTTCCTGGTTTTATTTATTGTTTTGGTGTGTTTAAATTTGGAGTGCTTTATATTTTTATGTTTTACTTGTCTTTTCTGTCTGGAATGTTAGATTCCAGGGGTAGAAATCCTTGTAGTGTTTGGTCTCCTCAATGTTATAGGAGAATTAAAGAAAATTGTAGCTTCAATAGTTGATGGTCATTATCACCGTTTGGTTTTTGACTGGATTCTGCTGGGATGAACTTAAAGCTACTGTGTGAAGGATTTGTGTGACTGGTCAAGTGCTTGAAGTATTTTGAAAATGAGACCAGTTTTGACTAATGGTTTTAAGAACTGTGGGTAGGTACTTTACATCATTCGCTTTTGGTGAATGATGATACACAACAATTGGTAAACCATAAAGGTAGACCAGTATGTTAGTTCAGGGATGAGAGGCAGAGGAGAAATAAAGTTGGATATTGAATATTAACTGTAAAAGCAAGTCTTTTGGGACACTGGTAAATCATCTTGTTGTCTAGATCTGTTGAGGAAAAAAAACCCATTGCTTTATTAAACAACAGAGGCAAAATTATTTTCTTCCTGAGAGGTTGATAAAGGGTCTTAACTGTGAGAATAAAAAAAAAATAAACAGACTTTGCCACCTAACAAAGCTTATGTGACACTCGGTTCAGATTGCCCCTTGAATTAGTAACTTGATTTTAAAAAATGTGCTAGGTAGTATGCAGTGTGTCCTGTAACAGTTAAGTAGCTTCAGCAATGAAGCAAGCTTCAACAAATATAAACTATTCTTGTTATGAAAGTTATTTCTCAGGAGGACTCTAATAAAAGTTATGTTTTGAATTTGGAAGTATAAGGAATTGTGGAGCTTTTCTTAATCTTATTAGAAATCATTATTCTTAATGGGGTTTTATTTTGATTTGTAACTCTTACTGGCTGGCTCACTGTGTTTTTCTGTCAGTGCAAAACTTTAATTTGTTTAATGATACACTTAACAGAAAAAGCTACAGATTTGAGAAGTAATGTATTCTTTTACAGTGAAGAGTTACAATCAACCGATGTGGTAGTTTCCCTTTCTGATACTATACACACCTATTCCCTTTCTCTTTTCTGCTATTTGACTTGTTTCCTTGGTTTTGAATACCAGTATTTTATATGCTTGAATCATTCAGGAATTACTAAACATCACTGGCTACACCTATTCCGTTTGATACCTCCAGGTAGTTTGTACAGCCTTCAGAATTACCTGGAGATACTGTCCTTTTATTATGAAATATTTATGCTGCAGGGTTTAGATATAGAACTAGCATATGTGGTATGAATGAGGATTTTGACTTTGGTGTTAGAACTCAGTAGTGAACAACTTGTGTCTATGTTTTCTAATACCATGATGGCTGTACAAGTAGTCAGCTGCTGCTTTAATAGACCAGGAGAGTTAAGTGTATTGGAAGCGGATTTTAAGAGTCAAGATCTTTGGAGAAAGGGAGTAGGGGGGATTAACGTAAAGTCAGTTGTGAGGATAATGGGGAAGAGCCAATTTATGTCGGTTTCAAGTTAGAAGTTATAGCACCTCAGTAATCGTACTGGTGGAGAGCCCCTGGGGTTTGTACTCCTAAGACTTTCAAGAGGGACCACTGGCTTGATATGAAGGTTCCCCACCCGTCTTGAAAAAGGGAGCAGAGAGGAAGCGGATGATGTGGAATATGTTTCAGTTCCCTTTTGTAGGGAGCTTGCAGAGCTTGTTTCCCAGTATCCCTCAGTTGGAATATTAAAGTAGTAATTTCATAAACACAAAGTAGAAAGTAATTTGAGAAGTTAGGGTTTTTTGTTTCATTGATCCCTGTGGGGATTGGCAAGATATTGGTAATCTTATTGAAGTGTTGTATACTTGGAACAATGTCTCAAATGAGGAAACAATATCATTGACTTTGGAGGATTTAGTGGGAAATGAAGATAGCCTGAGCCTCTGATAGCACGTAGACCGAACACATTTTTCTTCAAAATAGATTAAACTATGAACTGTTTGACTGCATTGCCAGGAGCAATGCTGGCATGCTTGTTGTGAAGTCTGGATGGCTGAGGAGGATGTGCTCTTGCATCTTGCTATAAGGTTATTCTCCAGAATATATGAGGTTTTACCTCATATAGATAGGATTGAGGTTCTCTGTGTCAGTGATCCACTGCACTAAATTTATTGCCATCTGGTAATATCAATACTTTTTTGTTGTACTGGTGGTTGTTTTCCTGCCATTTCAGTTTAAGGCAACTCAGATCTACCTGCTCTGTCCTCACAGCACAAGCCTTTCCAGAGTAATAGCTAGTTCAGCTCTCTTGGCAGAACTGGATTTGCTTTATCACATTACTTAAGTGCTTTGAGCCTGGGAGTCAGCTCCTTTATTAGGGGCAAAACAGCCTGCTCTGATCATCTTCCCACAGCCGTTGATGTTACCTAAAAGAGGTCAGCGGGCTCTGAGGCAGAACGTAGACCAGAAGCACAATCCGGGGTTTGCAGGGTATCTCGTGTGCACGTTTTTTCCCTCCCTTGCTTCGATGTTTTATTCTGCAGGATGTTGTGGTTTTACAGTCCTCCTCAGCTTGTGACTTTCTGTGGCAAACAACGGGATGAGTAAGATGGTTTAAAGTCACTGTTTGTGGCAAGGCAGGTCAGTTGCAGCTTAGAATTAAAATAGATGTGGATGTGCAAAACATAGTAATCAATCTCCTTCATAACAGTATATCTAAATCTGAACTGTCACTCTCTCTTTGAAGAAACATAACTGCCTCAGAATGAGCAAGCCTAAAATGGACACGTTCTATCCTCTAAATGTGTAAAACTGTATTTTCCATCAAAAACACATTCATGCTATTGGCAGGTGACGGGAAGTCAATAATTTCTCTCAGATATAAAAGTGGGAACAGCTTTCCAAATTCATTGAGACATTCCTTTGCATGGTGTCAAACTGCTAATAGATTAGGTGGTGTCTGGGTTCACAGGGTTTAAGATCAGGTGTCTGTGCTGGGTCAGGGTACTTGTTCCCGTCAGTGTAAATGAGGAAAACAACCTGCACGCCTCTCTTGACCTTGCTTAGAACTGAACAGATTGTGGGTGACTTTGTTCTTTTTTATTAAATCTCAGTGGGTAAATATGGACATTTGTTTCTCAAAGAACACTTGCATATGGTAGACTTCTCTGTGGTATTTCATAATTTTTTCTGTGCATATCTGGGACTTGGGAATGGATAAGGATATAAGTGTTGACATATCAGTAAGGATGCACGAGATGATCTTTTTGGTGCGCTGACCTGGAATTGTGCATGTGTAGCACTTCAGTATAAGAATGAGAAAGCTGAGAGAATGCTGATGGGCTACTTGGGGAGAATTTAGATAGCAAGGCTGAGGTATATACATCCATCTTGAAATGATGGGTTGAGTTGACCAGAGTCTTTTCCACCATGACTGTAGATTTTCATTTTGCTGCAAGTCTCTTGCTTCTCTTAGAAGTCCGATAGTGTTATTACAGGGTTCCTCCTTCCCAGGTTTGTCCAGTAGCCTGGAGGCATTCTCCCAGCTGACCACACCAAGTTTTCCTTAGGGAAGGAGTAATGGAAGTATCCTCTTGCTTCTACTAGCTGAGGGCAATGGCAACAGTTGTCCCATCTCCTCATGTAGCCGATACATTACCTATGTCCTCACTGCTTGGGGATGGAGCTATTGTGGAGAGCCATTTGGATACTGATGGGAAAGCAGAAAGCTGCCTGTGAGGGGTATCTTCAGTGATATGCACTGACTACCCTTCTCTCTTCTCTTGGTGTCCAAAGCTAGAATTACCTCTGGTAAACCTATGACTCCTGTAAATGCCCTTCTGAGGGAACCGCCTCATCCCTTGCAATGTGTTGTTATCAAGACAGGACAGTAGGCATACGCTGTCTTTGGTCCCATCATTTACTTAAGAGTAGTGCCAAGGAGGACTGCTCTGACTCAAGTCTTCAAGAATTTAACATACTCTTCCTACAGTCTGTAATTGGAGGCATCTTGGGAACATTGCAATTGTTTCATAGAATCATAGAATGGTTTAGGCTGGAAGGGACCTTAAAGATCATCTAGTTCCAGTCCCCCTGCTATGGGCAGGGACACCTTCTGCTAGACCAGGTTACTCAAAGCCCCATCCAACCTGGACTTGAACACTTCCAGGGATGGAGCATCCACAACTTCCATTGTTATTTTGTGGGGGGTTTTGTTCTTGGCTTTGGATGTTTTGTATTTTTTTTTTTTTTGAGAAGATGTGTTTTTTCTTAATGAAAAATTTAACTCTCTCTGCCCTTGGCTATCTCTCTGGGACCTATTAAGGCGATAGATCCATTTTAAGTATATTAGGTTAATGATTTCAGAACACTGTGCCTCGGGTAGATGCACACACGTATTTTAAAGTGTTTTGGCTGCAGTACCATTCCTAGAACCTGAAGCCAACAACTTGATATTGCAGATTCCTGTAAGTGAAAATGCTTGCAGCTGGTATAGGAAGTATGTAGGAAACATGCTTGGAACTATTAAAAAATTAGGCATTATGAAAATCATCTTCCACACTTAAAAGATTGAAGGGACTATTTTCTTAAATGTCAGTAATGTCCAGAAGCTCAAGCTGGGATCAGTTCCATTTGTGCAAGCCATAGTTTTTGTGGTGTAACAGTGTGAAATATTTCATAAATTGTAATGCATCTAACTGTTGCTATTCTGAGGTACAGTTTAATTATCATTTTTTCATGATTCTAACTTTAGAATTTGCTTTTCTGCTATTTGAGGTGATATGAGAGATATTCCACTTTGAAGAGTTGTTTTCAAATAAAAAAACAACTTTGTTCTCAGTAAGCTGTCTTTTAGTTTATGGTCATCTGCTCAGGATGCAGTGATAGGATGTTTGTTTTCCTTGTCTTATCTCTCTGTAAAATGTTAAGGCAACTAACAGATTGTGGCAATGCAGAGTCAGGTACTCAGTTATGTTTTGAGTGAGACTTCCTTTCAAGAAGAAATTTCATCTTGGACAAACATGTACTGAGATGCACGGACGGTACCTTTGAAACTCCTTGTGAATGCATGCACAGCTGTGGACTGACCCATGATGGTAGGAAATGGCAAGCAAAGTATTAGCATTCTTGGCTTCAAAACCAGACTAAAAGACTAAGATAATTCTGTATCTTGGGGTACAGAACAATGTATTTTTGTATCTTGAAGCATTTTCTCATCTCAATAGATTGATTTCTAATGCCCACAACAGTGGAACACATGGCAATATGATCTAAAAGTAGTAGAATCATCAAGATACTTTTTCAAGCAGGTTTTGGGGGCAAGATGTAATATGTGAGTAACGACCTCTTAAAGGAGAAAAAGATAAAACTAACTACGTAGCTATGATAGCTATGGTAGTACAGCTACAGGACAATTCTCTCATTCTTTCATAAAAAAGCTCTTCCCTTGTGGAAGGTGCTTGTTGTCATTTTTCTGTTTCTATCAAATAGCGAGGTGGTCGTCATCCTACTCAGCTGTGTAGTCCCCACTCTAATTTTTAACATTTTACTGCTTGGCTGTTGTTGAATTATGCTGAATTATTATTTATCTAATTATTATTTGAGCTTCTTTAAGCGCTTGATTTATTTGAAGTAGGATTTTTTTTTTTTGTCTGTTCTGAAAGCTGTTTTGAAACTACTTGGCATTTGATAGGGTTGGGTCAGTGATTCTTTTCTGGAGAATGAGGTGATACACACCACTGATTTGGGAGTTTAAAATTTGGTTATGGAGTCTCCTAGAAGATTATTTTGGTAAAGGCAAGGAGGAGCAGGGAGAGAGCCAGGCAGGAATGACGTGGATCCTCGTATATTTATGCCTTTAAGAATAAATTAGAGAAACAGTTGCCAGGAGTAATATTTCTCTCCCGGTACTAGGCACCTAGTAAATGGCTTGAGATCTTCAGGCCCTGTCCAGCCCTATTTTTCTCACTATTTCAGTGTGCCTGAATCTTAAGTGAAGCGCTTATTTTTCTCTTGTTTTTTTTCAGGTGAGGTTTTGTGCCCTTGAATTTTGCCCATAGTAATTAGCTTGTTGTTCTGAGCTGGTGAACGGTAGCACATAACTAAATCCAAATCATTAAGAAACCCAGGTTTCTCCTGGTCTGAATGGGCTTGCTGCCTGTGGAGCTGCACCTTCTTTTTCTCTTTGGAGCAAAAAGAAATGAATAAATAAACAAAATTCAGCAGAGTAACTAGGTAACTATGGTAAGACCCATTAAAGCACTTGCAGCTGGTGCAGTTTTTTGAACTGCTTTATACTAAGTGCATGTGAGAGGAATGGGGTAATTCCTGCCCTGTGGCATTCACAATCTTAAAAACTCATTTTGTCTTCACTTTGCTTTGGCATGAAGAGTGAAGGGCTTTGGGCAGGTGTTTTGTGGGTGGACAGGAAGGGAACTAGGGCTATGGTTGTTATTAAGCTGCGTCTATCTGCTGCCATACCGCCCCATCCTCTTCCCCAGCCCAGGGAGATGTTGGAAGAGGAGTGGGAAGACTCTGAACCAGGAAGGAGTCTGGCTTTTGGAGTGGTGGCTACAAACAAAGCAGCAGAAAATCTTGGTGTGAGGTGTGGTCATGAAGAAAACTGGGCAGAGCAGCTCAGAGACCATAAGCAATAAGGCTTTTCAGGTGCAGCAGGTGCCCGGTCTGCAGTGGTTTTTGAGGAGAGAGCCCAAATGTGTACGGGGAGCTGGTGCAGAGGAAACCCAGTGATGCCTGGAGCCCACGTGCACCTCTGGGTCCTTTTCTCGGACAGAAAGTGCAAGGTGGGCAGCCGGGCTGTGTTGTCTGAGCTCCTGCTGGTCTGCCTTTCAGAGGACAGAATGACAATCAGTTATTTCAGTTTGCGTCATAACTGTTTTCAAAAAAGACATTTCCGGTGTTCCTTTGCACTTGTAACCTGGCACCCAGGTGACGGTGTTGCAGGGCTGAATGGCGGCAGCTGTTGACCGGGGTGAGACTGGCCGAGCTAGCCGCGAGATGGCAGCACACGGTTTGCTATCGTGAGAGAGAGCTCGACAAGGATTTTGGAGATGGCAAATCCACAGGTATTTTTAGCGTAGCCCGTTTCTGTAAGCACATCCTTGTAAAAAGAGGTGGGTGTTCTAAAAGTGAAGACAAATGACTGTGGAAAGGTCATCCTTGGTCAAGTCTGTGACATAGGAATGAGTCATTAATGTGATTTCTGTAAACAGTTTCTAGGTTGTGGCATTTGAAATTCTGGAATGATGTTTGTAAGGACAAAGACTTCAAGTTTGCTTGATTGCATTCCTTCTTGTCCCCAGGGGTGTGAGGTACCTGGGAACAATGCATTGTAACAGGGTTAGGTGCCATCTGCTCAGGCACTCTCTCAAAATTAGCACATCAAGAACCTGTGCAGCTCAATAGCATTTAAGCTCAGTGCTGTTATTTAATCCCTTAGCAAATATCAACAGAGGAGTTGTACTTTATTAATGTCTGTTACCTCCTCCAGGCTTCATTTAACTTACCTCTACATTTAAAAAGCAAAATACTGATGACAAAATTACCTCCACCTTTAAAATGCAGAAGCTTTATCTTGGGGATGGTGGAAGAGATATTGTAAACAAAGTTTCTGCATTGTTACGTTATCCAGCATCTGTAAACATGTTGTTTCAGACCTTGAATCCTATTATATTCCTAGATTTGTCGTTTGGAAAGGAGGAACATGGATCATGTCTACAGATAGATACCATCTCTTTCAAGCTTTTGGTAAAGATGACTACCTAACTTCAAGTTAGCACAGCTTCTGCCAAAAGAAAAACAATAATAATAGAAAAACAATGTTTTTTCCAAATAAGTACATTAGCTTTTTGCTTTTGTTTTTCTTTTTCTTTTTCAAAAGGGAAAATATCTCAGTATCTCTCATATTCTGAGCAGTAACTGTGGGGAATTCAATGCTGGTAGCTCTAATGAGGCATATACAGGTCAGTGTACAGTATAGTGACTGTTCTGTGTCTTAGATGATGACTAAAACTAGTGGTGCCACATCAAAGCCCCACATTTTCAAAGCTTATAATTCTGCCTGCAAATAAATGTTTATGTATACTGTTTAAAACCTATGCAGTGAGCTCAGTTATTCTGTTTGTACACAGTCAAATCAGACCTCTTCAGGACATGTGGGATTTAACGCATGGATGCCGATCAGTTGTCTGCGGGCCCGTTTGCATGTGCGAGCACTCTGTAGCACTTTGTGTCAGATTTATTGGATCCACATGGTCCACAGCTTAAATGTAATGCTTATGTGAAGTGATGGGTTTGCTGCAAATGAGTGCTCTGCAGTGATTATATCTGCAATTCTGAATGTCCAGAAATCTTGAAGGAAGGTACTAAATGCTTAAACTGCACATCAAAACTTAGCGCTGCATGGGTACTGTGAGAGTGCAGTGAGTCAGTGAGAAGACTGCCCCGTTCACCAGTATCGTGATCACCCCAGCTCCCAGCTCATCCTGCCGTGCGGAGCAGCCCCACGTGTGCCGCTCCCAGGGGTGTTCCCTGGGGCTGTACCCCAGTCCTTCGCTGCCCACAGCACCTGCCACTAATGCGATATCCCTACCAGCTTCCTTGACACTACGGCCCTTTGTGAGAATGAGGAAAGCTGTGTCATTTGTGATTCCCAAGAATGCCACTGCTCTTTTGGCCTTGTGTTTATCTCTGCTTGCAGCCAGCCCTTTCAACCAGGTCAGATCTCTTGCTCCTTCTAAGCTTGGAGATATGCAGGTAGCTCAAGCTTCAGCTCTGTAAAGTGAAGAGTATGCTCCAGGCTCTGAAGAGCTTTAGTTGGAGGATCGTTCCATCCTTATATCCATCCTACCATTGTCCCTATACAGCTGTTGCAGTTACAGCATATACCTTGCAACCAGATGATTTTAACAGGCATCTGACAGCATAGGAAGGTGTTTATTGAGTTGCATCAATGTTAGAATAGATTGTTATTTTTCTACTGCAATCTATGTGTTGCTTTAAGGTGAGTGAAATGCTACCAGTACCAGCATGAACTTTCAGTCCTTGCTGTTCACTTGGGATTTGCAGATCTTTCTGTTCTAGCTGAAAACAGCAGTTCAGTAGTCTCTTATAGATAAATGGTGCCCTGCAATTTTTCACTAAGAAGATGCTCTATTCCATTAAATTCTTCCATTTTGCCTCAAGAGAAGAGAGAATTGATCTCTTCAAGGGAATAAGCTCTTCTTTTAGGGCTGTTGTTGTGTTTCTGGTAATACCAGTGATGGCCAGTTACAGTCATTAGGGAGCAGCTGTTTGTCCAACATACAGATATGTATTTTTGCAGGGGAAATGAATTAACAGGATGCTCCACCTGCCAAATTCACTGTCATGGTTTCATTGCCAGCTGATCCACCGGGCTAGTCACTATCCTTAAGGAATGCTCATCTTTCAGTGAGCCCCAAGAGGCCCTGTGGTGCCGGCTTTCCCCCCGCTCACTGAGAGTGCATGAGCCATGGTGCAGTGCACAGCGGCACCCATTTTTGGTTGGGATCTTGCATGGAGGTCCCAGCAGACAAATCCATCCATAGTGTTGCAGGAGCCATTTGACATGCTCATTGGTGTGGTTCGCATCTCATCTTTCCATCAAAATGGACTTTTAAGTAGATCTAATATCTACTCTAATATGAGTGCTCATGACAGGACCTCTGACCACTCTGGCAGTATGTGTCAAAGGACCTTGGGACCCTCTGAGACTTAGTGACATTCTTAATGAGATCATACCTCCCTTTTATCTCCTTCTCAAGCGTGTAGTATCCACTGTAAGGGGATACTTCAGGTATATGCCAGCTTTTCTATGGACAGAAGTAAGCCAGTTAATATGTATTGCAATTTGTCATAGGGCAATAAGCCAAATTGTATTAATACAGACACCTTCTACGTAGGGACTTCCACCTCCATCAAGTTGTGCTGGAAAATAGCTACATTAGATCCACTCAGACAGGCTTGTGCAGCTTTTATGACTTTTAAACAATGTTCCAGTGCTAGAAATCATGTTATAAACCCCGTGCTACCCTATGATAGAAGGGTTAAAGAAGATGATAATTTTGGCAGAGTAATCCTGTAGGCTTTCTTCAGAAAGATGGCCAGCAGCTACTCCCCATGAGACATACCACTTCTGTGAAGACTGGTAGAGATGTCAAAAATAAACAGTTAATGCCTTTTACATACTGCCTCTGCTATCATGGTAAGGTTTTTAGTTTGACTCAGATTTACACCTTTCCTTTGTTCTATGCTTAGTATTCACTTCTGTCTTTATACAGGTGTAGTTTAGATTTATGATGCTGGAAAGGGGCATTATGATCAAGTAATCTGACCTGAATAGCAGAGGCTATAGATTTTTGCCTAAGCTTGTATCTGCATTAGACCTATCCCCTCTAGCTGACTTCCAACAAGCTACTGAGAAAGATCTCCAGTTGTGAGTTTAATATTAACCTTCTATACCTTGTTCTTTCTCTCCCCCTCCTCTCTTTTGTTACCTGTTACCTGTCTGCTGCTCCTTTTGGCAATTTCTATCATGCTTCATGCACATGGAGCCCCTTTAATCTTTAGTTAATTGCTTTCCTGTTCTTCTAATAAAGCCTGAAGACTTCTTTTTCAGTAAGGAAAAAGGATTTTGTGTTAATTAGCCTCTGTGCATATGGTTAGAGAAAAAATATTCATGGTTTTGTGTGGTGGGACAGTAGGAGTCCTGAATCTAATCTGTGCTGTATGTCAAGGATTCATGAAGCTGTTATATACCATAATTAATTTAAACTTTTATTTTCCATAGCAGGTGCTGTGCTTTCATTATAACCTGAGAAATGAGAGTTGATCTCTTAATATAGTGACCCAGCTTTAGAAGAAACTGTTTTTTGATTTCTGATCCAATTATCTGTTTCTCTTATACCTATCATCCCTGCCTGCTTAAATAATAAAAAAATGAAATATTTTAAATTATACATAGTAAGTGCATCTATACTTTGCTACATGATAGCTACATATGGAGTCTGAAATGCAGCCTCTAGAATATATTTAAAGTTTACCAAGCAATAGTGGTGGGGAAGCATCTTGCATACCCATCTGAAGCCCCCATTTTATGTTTCAATGACAGGGACATAGAGTATCAGGACTCCTAAAGCTGGTCCTAAATTCCCTGTCTAGTCAAGGAAAAAGGTAAGTGTCTTTGGCAGCCTCCAGACAAAAATCATCTTTGCCCTAAGTTTGGGCATTTAAGTCATCCACAAAGTACAGTCGGGCACCTTTGCAGACAGGCAACACAGCCATGTGTTGTTGGGAGGTCATTTTACCAAGTGAAAATAGACATCTAAGTCAACTGGAGAACAAGACTACTTTGTATAATGCACAAAAGTGGTGACTGGGTTTAATATTCTTTTATGTTAGGCAAATAAGAGGTTTGTGTTTTCCTTGAAATAATTGTTCAAGGTCTTAGAAAAACCCAATTTTTTGATGTCATCTTTTCCCATAAGTGGAGGCTAGTGAGTATTGCACAGGCAGACTGGGTTTCTGTAGTGTGCAAAAGTTGCTTATAAATGCTAGATCCTTATTTTGTCATTTAATTTACATAACCACCATATGGCAACAGTCCATCTACCACATACTGGCTGTAACTAATTTTAACATTATTATTCATCTCTCTTCCAGTAACAGAAGGAAAGAACTTCTGCTGTTTGAAATTGTATACATTATCCAACATGTAGTAAAATGGTGTGTTCTCCCTTAGATATAATGCAGTTTCATCATTGCAGAGCCGAAAACTGGAAAACAGAATACATAGAACTGGAAAACTGTAATAATTCCTGAATTATTGCTGTGTTGTTAGCGACATTTTGTTTTGATCAAGGTTTAAGGTTTCTCTGCTTATCCATTGGGAATGTGCTAGTGATGGTCTGTTGAGCAAAGTGGTGCAACTTGGGAATAGTCGTCTGAATACGTGGTTAATAATGGAGAAAAATGATTGAAAGCATGAGAGATGTTGAGCTGAATATTCGCTGTCTGCTGGAAAGAGCAGAAGAGAAGCTGGCCAAGATCTAGATTAGCTGACTGATCTATAAGATGTAGTTTCTAAGCCAAATCATTAAGCCTTGAAAGCTAGCTATTAATCATCCATAAAGGCTTTTGTATCCTCTGTAGAGCATTGCTTAGAGAAAGCAGAAAGAGCCCTGGTGTATGTGCAGGAAATCGGAGAGTAGAGGCAGCCGCTCCGGACCAAGTAAAGCCTATGTGCTGACCTGGGGAGGGATGAGAAACGAGAACACAGCCGGGCACGGTTATCTAATCAAGTGAAGGAGGCTGGCTAGTCATGATGAAGAGATTGCTTTTAAAGGATGCAGGATGTTAGCTTTTCTTTTTTTTAGTAATATATAGGCACATTGAGAATGGTAAGGCTGCAAGGGATGTTTGGAGTTTATCTTTATGCCAAGGCAGGGTGAGTTGTCTTTCTTGAGGAAGGTTTGTCTGACCTCTTCTTCAGGCAGTCCATTCCCACAGTGCATTATTCTTGCCAAGAGAGAAAATTCCCTTCTCTTGAAGTGGAAATACTGCGTTAACATTTTAGCCTTTTACTTTTTCCCCTCACCTGGATGGACCCAGGGAACTAACTGTTCAGTCCCTCCCTGCAGCAGCGTTTTATGTGCTTGAGGGCTGTTAGTGTGTCATGTCTTAATCTTGTGTACTTTGGATTCAAAAACGCACTGCTCCGTCTTTCCTCCAGGGTCATGTTTCCTAGGACTGTTCTTGCAGCTCTCCTCTGCATTCCTTCCAGTTGGCCCACATGAGTTTTTACTTATTTATTTTTGTACTGTGAGAAGAAGGCAGTATCACAGCCGTGCCTTGTAGTGCAGAGCAGAAGGGTTTTTCCACATGTTTTGCACACTATATTCCGTCTCTTGCGTGCATGCAGAATCCTGTTGGTACCTAAAGAAACCTGCCGTAGCTTGATGTTGACTTATGTTCGGCTTCTATTTGATATTGTTCAAGGTCCTTTTCTACGGCACTGATTTCTAATCAGCTGTTTCCTGTTCTGTATTTGTGTGGTTCGTTTGCTTTTACAATATCTTCAACCCTGTTGGGGTGCATTCTGTTTTTTTTCCCCAGACTTTATTTCCATTTTTTGTCAAGATTATTTTGTCCTTTGCAATACTTTCATTTCCTTCTAGGTTCTTGCCATCTGTAAATTTAATATGCATTCTCTGAATCATGGAGTAAATACTGAAATGTATTGCAGCCAGGACAGACCCCTGGAGAACCTCATGTGACACATCCTTCTGTTCTCATGCTTACTCATATATGGGATAGATGCAAACTTAAATTCCCAATTTGAGAATTTTCTGGCCACAGGATTGTCATTTTTACTTTCTTCTGGCTTTATGTATCTACATTAATTAATTCTGTCTACTTAATTTGGGGAAATATATATAATCGTGACATCTAGAAGGTTGCAGAAGTTGAAAAAGTATTAGTCACAGATAGAATCACTGCTTTCAGACATAGATCTCAGCCTTTATTCCTCCCCTCTGAGGAAAGGAAAACTTGCTATTGCATATTGTTTAGGTCTGTTTGCAAAGGACAAATTGGCTGATACAGTGGAAGAAAAGGAAAGAAAGACTGTGGTGTTGTACTCCCCCCCGCCAGCTATGTGTCTCTTGAGATACGGTTTATTTCAATTGGCTGCATGTCCTGCAAACTTAAATGAAGAGAAGCTTCGTGGTTAAAGAAAAGGGCATTTGTGAGTTTTTTTGTTTTGTTTAAACTATTCGTTTTTTGAAGTTAAAAATTGGGGCTGTACCAACAAAATCTATGTTTAGCTTATAGCATTGCCCTGTTCTAAATTTTTTTTTCATGGGGAGATCAGAGGGCATTAGAAACTACTTTCTAAAAAGCACATCTCATTTCCAGGTGCTGGGGCTTAAGGAGGAGTTGAGCAATTATGCCATCTTCCTTTTTTTTGAAAATACAATTTTGCAAGAAAGACTGCTTGCTTTGGTGCTTGGTGTGTATTTTATATTATTTCCAATTGTTCTGGAACCTTTGTCACCGGTCTCAGGTGATGTCACGTCATCTCATGAGAGTAATAGCTGCCTCCTCACTCTTGAACTCATTCAGTATCACAAGAGGTTAATTGACATCAGTTTAGGATGACTGAGTTACCTGGATGATGGGAAGGAAAGACCTTCTTGTGTAGTTCTGTTGCTCTGTTTTTCTGCTTTTGCTGCCAGTGATGCCATTATTTCCAGCTTTCCTTTATCCTTCGTTTCACTTTTCACAGCTCTCCTTGGGTATTTTCCTTTGCTTTCCCTCTTAATTCTCTTTTGTTTGTTCTCTTTTGCACCTGTCCGCCCTGCAGGAGGACATTTGGTGTGTGGGGAGGTGAGGAGGCCTGTTATCATTTAAAATATCTCCTATTTTTCCACTTCTTTCCTTCTTTCACACTTACTGCTCCACTTCTGACAGCAGTGAAGCCTCCCAGTGTGAAAGCCTCCATCCTTGCTCCCATGGTGGGGACAGCACTGAGGGCAGTCCTCTTTCTGTCCCTGTAGTGTGTGATGGCACTTTGCATCAGACAAAGTTTTTTATATTATATTCTTATATTAAATAATATTTATGTATTATATTCTTATATTATATTCTCTCAAAAGACTAAAGTTGGTGGTTTGGTTTTTAAACTCAAGACAAACTTTATTTGAATAAAAACTAGAATAAAATAAAATAAATACATTAAAACTAGAATAAAATAGAACCATTAAGTTTTCAAATTGAGAGAACTTAGAGCTCTTAAGAAAGGCAAAAAGCAAATGGAAAAAAAACCTAACAGAACCTGCTTTTTCAGGTGAGTCTTTGCTTTAGCCAGCTCAGTGACTTGCTGAGTTATAGCAAACTCTGGCCAGTCTCCTCTTCCCTAGGAAGCTCTTGTTGTTTCCCCTGAGAGCTGGCAGGCTCCTTGGTGCTCCTTGGCATCTTCTCTTTCCATGCCATGACTCCATTGCCTCATCTGTTGCCTTGAGCATATTAAATAACTCCTAAAGAAGACTGAGGTTCTTCCCTCTTAAGTTCTGGCTGACACTGCATTTTCAAAAGAAAATAACAAGAACTTAGAAGCAGCAAATAGAACAGAATCTGTCCCACAGCATTTGGGAAAGAGAGATTGTCTTGAACATCAGTGGGTGCATGGGGAAAGAATATATGAACGTGTATGAACAGTATATGAATATGTATGGTTACAGTTCTGTTTTGCTAGAAGGAAACTCCTAATGAAACAAGATAAATGAAAACCAGGATTCTGAACATCATTGCTCATCTGGGATTTTGGAAGAGGAGCTTAATAGTTAAAGCAGAGTGTAATTTTACTTAAATGTCCCCAGTGACTAAGGTATTATTATTTATTTATGCCAGTGTCCACAATTTGCTGAACACTTTCCAGACATTCAGGAAAAAACAGTCTCTGGTCTGAGAACTTGTCGTCTAAGGATAGAGAGAGGTGAATAGACGCAGATTAGCTGTATTTGTTGAATTTCTAATACATCAGGAAGGTGATTGCTTAGCTGATACTAATGGAGACATCTGCTTATGATTGATCTATTGTGTAAGAAGAGGAGGTTTTTGCCTAAATTAGGAAAGATTTCTTACACTCTATTACAGCTTCACAATTTCATCAGTACTTATAATATTTTCTATATTAATAGGTCTGTTTTCCTGAAACACGAGTTATACAAAGTTTAGCAACGTGCAAAAATGTGTATCTTAATGTGAAGCTGTAAGGCAAAAGCATTATTGCTATGGATTTAAGAGGAATAATGTATCAGGTATATGAGATATTTTGAAGAAGCTAAAGTTGCAGTTACACTTGCAGAAAGACTCATTGGCAGGAAAGAAGCTGAGTCAGAGCGAGGTGCCGGTGATCTGCACTGGAAGGGGTCTTTCTCGTGACATCTAATGCTCAGTGTGTTGGAGGACAGTGAGTGTTGTTTTTCTTTTCTTTTTAGTTCTCTGTACTTCAGTTTTTAGCTCTTTCTCTGCTCCCCCAGAGATACTGCTGTGGGTGGACAGGAATAATTTTGCCCATTGGGTACTCTTCAGGCAACTCCCCCTATAATTTGTTTTATTACCATTAAGAAAAGTCTGCTTATCTTTTTTTTCTTTTTAGCTCTTGCATAGAAACGTTGGGGAGATCAAAAGTGCTTTGCCCGTAGTGCTGTACCTGTAGCTGCATGGCTGCGCTTGTTGCAGAGTATCTCCTTCCGTGCAGCTCATCTCTTGTCTTCAGCGAGTGCTTCACGCTGCAGACCTTGGCCCCTTTCCACCCTGTCAGATCCTTTGGCAGGTAAGTCTAGTTCCTGCAAATGGATATTGGTTGCAGAAGGCAGCTGCCTGACCTGAGCAGTGCCCGACTGCGGCTGGGTTTCTTTCCCCATATTCATAGGCTTAAACCCAGGCGCTGTGATGGCCTCCTGCAGGACATCCCCGCAGAAATTCAGCATTGAGTCCTGAGTTTGTAACTGAGCTACAAGCATGCCTTTTAGGAAAGTATGTCATCTTAAAGGCTCCAAATAATGAATGATTTATGGCAATCACAATTTAGTTGTTCTAAATAGTCACTTAATTTTAACTGGAATTCATTTGGCTTGTAGTTCTCATGTTAGGTCTTGTTATGCTTCTCTTCATCTAGTAAGCTAAGGAAACATCCAAACCCCTGTTTCAAGCTGTGTTTTGAAGAAGTGCAACTTCACATCCTTCTTGCAGCTTGTTTATAACATTTCTCAGCTTCCTATATTCATAAAATATTGACATTGGACTTAGAGCAAACACGAAATATGTAATTACAGTTTGACTTTTTATTTTTTATTTTTTATATGATACTACCTAAGATATAAAAGGCATATTAAATTTAAAACCAAATCAAGTATATTTAAAAATACAAGAGAAGTGTCATGAAAATCAAAACCTTTTCCCACTTTTTTTCTAAAGAGTTTTATTTAAATTTCACCTCCCTGTGAGCATGTTGAATTTTCTGATGAAAAATGTCGGGAAAAAAAATCCCAATTAGCTCTTCTCGGTTGGGCAGTATACAATTCTTCTTTCTTCTAGCAGATTCATTCTTATTTACACGTCTGAAGATCATCCTAGTCCTCATAATCACACAGTCATGTTAAGAGTTTATTTTTCATCTGCTATTTCCCTTAAACAAGAGTTCTTCTCCCAGTCATTGAATTACATGATACTGCTTTTCCGTATCTGGATGTTTGACCTATATTCTTTGTTCGAATGAAACTAGCAGTTCTAGCACCACAGCCTCTGTGTTGAGCTGACCCATTCTTTTCATTTAGCATGCTGCCGGAGTTTGTACTTTAGCCACAGCAATTCTTTTGTATTCGGTTCAATAATAAAGGTATTTTATACTGTTGAACCAAGAGTAGAAACTCTGTTCAACACCATTTAAAATACTTCTATTTAGAAACGTATAAATCTAATTTCCATTTGAAATCCATTTTATATTCAAGCATCTGCAACTGGATGATGAACTAGATAATCTTATGAAGTTTTTTCGTCTTATTTTTCTTATAACTCTACACTTTTTTTTGCACAAAACTTGTTTTTAAACAGGAAGTCCTGCAGCATGATGTAAAATACCTTGTCAAGACCTGTTATGTCAGTATAATTACCTTTATCACCTAAACTTCTAATCTCCTCCAGTAATGGTATTTGTGTGACAAAATCTGTTCTCCATAATTCTTACTGAATGGCATTAATTATGCTACCATACTCTTACTCATGGCAAATGGCATCCCTATCAGCCTTCCATCATTTTGTGTGCGATCAATACCAGTCTATCCCTCTAGGTCATCCTTTTTAACCTTCTTAATATCTAATTAGCTTTTTGCCGTTCTTCTTTCCACATTATACCAATGTTTCTTAAAAGTCAATGTCAATCTTCTCCCAAACTTTCTTATTTCTTGAAGAAGCTCAAGGACAAAGCTCTTCTAGATCCTAGGGAATGCTGAGGCTTTACGTACTATTCACACAGGTCCCATCACCAGATGCTGAGAAGCCATTTGAGAAGCAATTGTATTAGGCCCAGTCATACACAGTGGGGAAATATGTTTCGGGTGTAACTTTCCCAGGGAAGCGGAAACTTTATACTGGATTGACTGTAATTTAAAGAAATGGATTAGACTGTAACCTCTGTAACATCTTAAAGTGGTCTTGATGAGACCTTATATGGTTGCCTCTCACATCAACGTGGGCACACGATCAGATGGAAGGGTAAAACAGCAGGAGAAAGACAGCATGTTGTAGGTCCCTCGGTCTGGCCCCTAGCTGGGAGACAAGGACTGTCTTGTGTCCCAGCCCACTCCTGCCACGCTCTTTCCATGGGACTTTGTGTACCTTTCTTTCAGGTAAGAAACTTTCCATTTTGGAAAAACGAAGGATAGCTTCTACGCTTGTCTGGTAGATGTCAAACACCTCAGCTGAAAACATTATTTACAAATTGTACATGTACCTCTTCAGCCTGGTCAGGCGTGTGAGTCACAGCCCGGGACTCCCACAACTGCTCTGGCACGAAAAGAGGGAAAACGTGCAGTCACAAAAAGTGTGTGCGTGCTTGGGGAACCTGAACAAGGATTGTCCTTCACGATAAAGGAATGCAGGCAGTAGGGGAGAGGAATTTGCTTTACTTTGAATTGTAATAACTTCTTTGATACTTTGCAGCCGTGCATTTGATTTTTTGGTTTGACGCACTGCCTCAAGGACCTTTGCTGTGGTAAGCTAAGGTATTGTCACTGTTACCTGCGATTTGAGACTGGTAAGAAGATGACACTGAAAAGACATCAGCTATCTGGTGGCCATCTTGGACTCAACTGAGTAGTATCAGAATGGACAGGTTAATATGTAAAAGCCAAACATCTACAGCACCAGGTCAGCACGTGGCAGAAATGCACAAGGATTTTCAAGTTTTCCTACTGTTTTTATGAACCATATGTGTACTGGCTTCTTCATCTCCTCTGGCCTGAGGAGCTGGGACTCATGACTTGTTAATACTCCAAACAAGAAAGTTTGTTAAGTAAAACAAATCCATTTTCAGGCATAAATATCTGAATTAGGTCATAGCATCATTTGTTGAGCAAGACAAAAAGTGTGATTGACCAGATAAAGGTTGAATGCTATGCTATGAACTTCTGAATGTGCATAAAGTGTTAGCTTTACAATGCCCAGGATTTAAATGTTCAGATCTTCAAATGTCCAGTATTCCTGAAGCACGTGGGATTAAATGATTATTTAGTAAACAGATCCCCTTGAAGCATAAAAGCATAAAGCATAAAAGAAGCCTTAGGCTGGTTGGCCAAGTTCCTATTGATTTCGAACTGGCATGTTGATATTGCCTCCTTCCTCCTGCTCACATAGCACAGTTGCTAAAAAATATTGTCTTGCTTTCTGGTTTATAATTGAACTTGACTTTGCTGGGAATCTTATCTAGCAAATGTGTCCAAGATCAGCCTTTGTGTCTAAAAAAAAGGAAAAATCAAATTTTCTGTATATACAATTGGATATAACGTCATCTTTGACTTCACTACCACTGCTATTTATCTGTGAAAGAAATGTAAGATTCTTATGATACTGGTTTTGGCTGGATACACTGAAGGCAATAGTTTGCAGTGCTATCAGTGTCACAGTGTTTAAAGTGGTTGTATTATAATGTAACCCTCATCTGTCCATTTTCTACCAGCTCTGGAGCCATGTGTATCTTCTGGTTTGTGAGCGTGTTTACTGTGACTACACTTGCCACAGAGTTTGCCAAGCTAAACAGAAATTGGCAAAAGCCTTCTCCATCATGTGTCCAAAACAAGCAGCCTGCTGGGGTAAGCACTCAGTCCTGATGTTGTGTAGATGCCCTTTTTGCTTACAAATCTCATCAGGTGGGCTTTCACTCTAGAACTAGTTATTTTTCTCAGAAAGACCCATGGATAGATTTCTCTGTCCGAATAGCTGTAAACTGTTACATGGTCTGAGTGACCTCAAAAAGAGAGTGGAAATCAGAGGCAGCTGCATCTCACTTTCTTGTATTCTCACTTCCCACAGGCTTCACAATGTGCAGCTGCAGAACTAGGTCTGTGCTTTGACATGGACTGTTTTCCATAACATTTTATTAGCATAATAAATATATAGAAGTCATGTTTTCAGCTGCTTTTCACCTCTAACTAATTGGTTAGTATTTACTGCTACTGGCAGTATCTTCTCCATGTACCAAAAGCCAGGAGCAAGGTAAAAGATTTCCATTCCTAACGTGAGATTTGGTCATTATATAGGCTTATTTTGGTTGCTAAAACATAGGCATCTAGTTCCATTTATAGGCTACAGGGTATCTGCTGCCCTCCTGCTGCCACTCCAGAAAAGTGGAGGTCTTCCATGTGGCCTGTGTCATATCTCCCAACTGCACCTCCCCAGGATGTCACAAACATTACTAGACACCTTTCATTGTTAGACAACTGGACCGAGCTCTTGGTGGCTTTTATCCAAAGGTCCCTGCCCAGGGGCTGCGTAAACCTGGAGGCTTCTAAATGCCTTTGGAGCTCTTCTTCAACTCAGCCTGCAGTGCTGCCTGCTTGCCCAAGCCCCAGTGGATCCCAAAACTAGGCAGAGAAGCATGCAGAATCCTTTGAAGTGAGTCTGCCTTGCACACTGCCAAAACTGTGTCTCTCCCAAGTGGTAATTATGGGTAAGATGTTTCTAATGAACCTCTGATACCTAATATTGTGGCTGTAGCACTCACCCAGGAGGCAGAGACATGGGTGGGATGCCCTCCTCAACCTGGGAGACTCCCTCTCTTCCACTGTAGCTGTGGGGCAGTGTGAGGCCTCCTGGTGAAACACAGGGAGGGAGTAAGGCTCAGCAGCCTCAGGAGGATTTAGCCGTGGAGAGGCAGGACACAGTAAAATGGGGGGATTGGGGTTCTCACCACTGTTCAGGAGTCTTAGTTCTTCCTGCTGAGTGGCTTATCTCAAGTTTTGGAAGGAGCTCAGGTATCTGGCTCTGGATTTCATTCTGGAAGTCAGCCTAAGAGTTAGGTGCTGCTGCCTTTAAATCCTTTATGGGACCTAACCCAAGAGGAGTAAGAAAAAATGTCTGAACAGTTCTTCTATACTTCTAATGATCTCATACGTATCTTTTCAATTGTTCACCCTATAATGTTGATGGGTAAATGTCAGTGCTAACAGCTCTTGTGATTTTGGCCATAAGTCTTGTGAAATATATGACCATTTATAAAGACCTGGAAGGTGGATAAAAAGCAGGATGCACTAAGTTTCCATAAAAAAAATAAAAAAAAACATTTTTTCTTTAGCTTTTATAAAAACCTTGAGAATTTGTCTCCAGTGGAAAGCTGAGATCCAGAAGACAAATATGACGCCAAGTGTAACAAATGACCAACATTCCTAATTTCAGCTAATATAAATCTGAGCCCTGACATGATTTTTTGATTGAATTGTAGCTGCAGAACTGAACCTGGCTGAGTTATAGAAAAGTCTACCGAACACTGGAAGTGGTAAATGGATGGTATGAGTATCAGAAGGAACAGGCTGGAAAACAAGAAATCTCTCAGGTCATTCCCAAATGGCTCAATTGTTCATTCTGACATAACAGATCACTTAATCCTAGATAAACCACTGTCTAGAAAACTTTTAAATGAAGCTTTATTGCAAGCTTAACAGGAGCGTTAACTGTTTCTACTCTGAGGGAATATTCCAGGGTCAGTTTGCAAGGAGTCAGAGTCCACAGACAAGGTTTTTTTCCTTTTCCCTACACTATCTTACATTGTTTTGATTTCATGCTTCTTTCTACTGAAGAAGAATTGTGTTATGTGGAGCATATACAGACACTGTGATAGGGAATACAATGCATCAGGTTGTAGTAGTGTAGTTAGTACCAAGAATGTCATCAATAGGTGCTGAGGGATGCACAATTTTTAAATTCTAAAAAACCTGGTAAAACCCTGTAGTCTTTATGCGAGCAAGTAGTACCAGCAGATTAAAACATACTCTTTTAGCAAAGGCATTTCTCAAAGCAAGGGTGTTAATAGATGCAAATGTAATAACCTAGGGCTTATTTTAAGTTTTCAGTAAGTCACAGGTGCTCTATATACTCATTGAAGGCAGTGCTATTTTGAAGGTGTGGTTGTTAAGAAAATATCCTTAAGCAAACATCAAATATATGAGGGGGAAAAAAAAATCTGAATGTCTGTATTAGCTGTTCATTTAATCCCCAAAGTAGAATTGACTCCACTGAGGAAAAGCTTTAAAAATTATCCAAATTAACCCAGTTAGCTTCTCTAGACATTCTAGATTTAATTGTAAAAGTGTATTTTTAACTGGCAAATGCCAGATTAAATTACTTTTTATTTTAGAAAATGTCTATATGTTTTAATCTTAACTTCCTTTCTTTCAGTTAAACTTTTTTTGTGACTGATGTGACAACTGTAAATATTGCAGCTCAGAAGCAGAAGAATTTCAGAACCCTGCCGAGGTGTGCTTGAGTCAGATAGTCCCCTGCAAGGCTGCAGTTATGAGTCCTAAGCATTAAAATCCTGTCTTACAATAGCTAATTCATGGAATGTATCTGTATTGCACTGAGAAACCTGGATCCAAATGAAACCCCTTTGGAAATTGGCATGTGCAGACAAAAAACCAGAAGATTTCTAGAAAACATGGATGTGTTGAACACCTGTACCAGCTCGCTTCAATTTCAGGTTCCTCTGGAAGGTGTTATACAAAGAGAGAGATTTTCATGGCCCCTCTGGGACTGCAGGGAGAAAAACTTCTGTGCTGATTCAGGGTAAAACATTGTTCCAAATTAAGTTGTGTGCTTGTATTTCCTTTCCCCAGGGCATGTGGGGCTGCAGAGCTCCTCAGTTTCAGCTGTGTGAGTACCAGCACATCTGTGTCCATGCGGCACATCTGTGACAATGTCAATTCATCTAGATAAGGCAGAGAGGCTGGATTTAGGTGGAAATGGTCAGGTAAGGTGCTCGTGCTGGCACAGGCACTTCTAACTGTGTAATCAGAGCAGATACACAGCCCACCCGTGCAGAGGCAGCCCCGATGCCTGCTGTCACCCTCTTGTGGGACTGTGCTCCCTGCACGGGGAGGAAGAGCATGCCCCATGCATGGGCCTGGGTGGTGGTGGAAAGCTGTGAGGTTGTCCTCCCCTCTCCCTTCCTAAAGCCCCTGAGTGAGAGGCAGCCCTTTCACAAGAAGTGGTGGAGGAACCATGGCTCAGAGCAGGAGCATCTGAGCTGTCTGCACTGAGGCTGTGGAGGGGGACAGTGAGGGCAGCTGGGAAAGGGCAAACCCCTCCAGGCCCTCCTGCCAGGAAATGTGTGTCTGACACAAAGACCTTTGATTTAGTTGTCTTTTTTTGTCAGTAATGACTTGGGTCCTTATGTCTAGACAGTCGTGGCTGTAGATGTCTAAAGCTAGTGTCTCCCTTGCTAGTCCCCTGAGACTCCCTCTGTAGTCAACGGAGAGAGGTTACCACACCTAGGAGTCAATTTACCAAACCTTTTTAAGACACCCGTTTGAGGACGAAGTGATTGCCCTGGAGAAGACTATTTCTCTTCCTGGTCTATAAAAAAATTTTGGGGTTACTGTTATATGCCTACATGAACTGTTAAATGCCTAAGCCAATGGGGCACGTGACTCTTGGTCCCCAAACTTCCTGGAGGACTGCTGTCAGTCCTCAAAATTTTTCACAGATCATGATGCACTATGCAGCCTTCCACTTAGTGGTAAATACGTTTAGCATGCTCCTCACCTATGACTGCAAACCCAAGTATGAAAACTAACAAACACATACTAGCTAGACCTTGTGAAACCAATGGTATTCCATAATATGGACAAGCTCGTTCAGTGTGTGCTAAAGCTATCGCTATCACTGAAGCGATTTTATTTTCGCTCGTTGCTTTGTGTGTTTGAAGTTTAAAACAAGAGACTGTGTTAATGTTTAAAAACTAATAAGTAATAATGATAACTTCACATACTATTTTGATCCAATCTTTTTGCATTTTAAAGGAGTATGCAGCATAGCATATTGTAATGTTAATTTTGTAGAAGTGTAGCTTCTAGACCTTAGTGAGTACAGTTTCCACTTGTACTAGCATACAGTGCAACTGCAGGAAGGAAAGGTAATTTTTAAGTCCTCGACTTGTAAATCCATTGATATGTCATTGAAATAATATGATTAATAATGTTTCTTTCTGATGATCAACAAATGACTGTTTTTATAAACCATTATGTGGTGTTTATGTGATTTTTTTTTTTCCCTGCTATTAGGAAATAGAAGTGGCAGAAGGGAACGCGACTATTGACTTGCAGCCATTGTTTCTATGGGCTCTCATCCAGCAGTTAGCAATAGTGCTTATGTGGATCTATCTACACAAAACTGGTTCCTGACAGAACTGGCAGAAACTTGATTTTTATGAAAATTGCTGATATTCCAAAACATCCCCCCCCCTTTTTTTTTTTTTTCTGTTGGAGAATGATTACATGCTCTTAAATGTTTCTGTGAAGCAAAAATAATGAAAAGAGATTTTGGGACACCTCAATACATAGTCATTTCCACATAAAATAAATCTCCTGGCCTGAAACTGATGAAAATCTTCATTATTTTTTCAATGCATTTCTGCAACCAACCTGCTAAAGGGATAATGACCCAAGCAGCAGGGAATTGGGGCAATTATAGTACAGCCTCCTGAGCTGCTTGAGCAAAAGGCTGACTATCCCTCCAGTCAGCATCTATCTGGGCTCATTCTTGAGCATGCTCCCTGGCCCAAGGGCTATTTTTTGATCTGAAGCAGAAAACACTGCACAAGATAGAGGGAGAGAAGATGTGTAGAGCAACTCATTTAGCACAATAGGAACAGATCTACATGGTGGTCACTAAGGGTCCCGTGTCCACACTGTCCCTGGTCCAGGGGTGTCACATGGGACTAGGGCTAGTCTGGTTCTGAGGTCTCGGTGCCCAATGGAGCTGGAGCACAGCTTGCATTTTGGCTTCATTGGAGAGGGTGATCCTGTTGGTTTGGTTCAAGACAACTCTGTGGTACAATCCAAATCCTGTAAACAGGGGTGAAAAAGAGGTTTACCTCAAAATAGCACTCCTAATCCAAGCTAAATTGCAAATGTAGACACATGCAATGAAACCCATCCTGGAGTATGCTTGCAATTAGGGCAGTCTCTTGATGCCAGGGAGTGCTGGTTTCAATCGTTGGTTGCAGTGGGTTGGAAAGAGGATGCTTGCATGTGTTTCTGTCATGGCAAGTGGATAACAGCTGCAAGATTGCAGGAGGGGTCTACACTCAGCAGTTTCTCCTCTTGCATATCCCTAGACCTTCATTTTCAAATTTCCTTTGATTTTTTTGAAGTGTGGAATAAAATTTTAAACAAAAAAGCAAACCAACACCAAACCAACATAATAGAATTCAAGGAGTAAAACAGATTTTAAAAAAAAATGAGGGAGAAATATATTTGTCTGACCCTTAATTACTTAATTTATTTTTATTTCATTCCGATACATTGCTTATTTCATCACCCTATCTCTCTGTTCATACGTTTGTTAGTTAGTCCCCCAAATAAGGTTTAGCCTATGGACTTTTTCAAATGAGTTGTCCTCCGTTATTGAAATCTAAAGATACTATGTTCCCAAAAGAATATTTTATTTCTTGAAAGCTGGTGGCTGGATACTCAAATTAGTTCTTGTACTGAGGGAAAGGGCTTCAATTTGAGTTCAAAAGCTTTTTTTCCATTTTACCTGTATTGGCCAGGCTGTGGGCACACAGTTTTTTTCTCAGCACCAGAACTGTGCCTGTTGGGAGTTAATATTGAGGAGAAACACAAGGCAATCTGGGAGAAGCAGTTAGAGACATTAAGGAATACACAAATTTTATGTCGAGTTTTACAACATAATAAGCTTTCTATAAATCCATGGGAATGTGAATATTATTACTTCAGTACACTTAATTTACCTATTAAAACCTGTAAATTATTCTTGGACCTGTTTAGACAATGAAATGTTTAAGGCGTGGACAGATTGCTGAGCCTTCCCCCACTTCATTGTCTGCATGTGAGCATATGTCCTGCTTGAAATGGTTTTGCGACCATGCTTATGAAAATCCCACATATCCGTGTCTTAGTCTCCTTGCTGAATGCAAGCTGAAGAGTGAAAATGTACAGATAAATATTTTAGCATCTAACGTAGTGCTATTGTAATTGTATTTCACGTTGAAACAGCTCTATGCCTATTGCCAGTCCCAAAGTTGCCCAATAAGACCGATGAGGTGGTGTTTAAGAACTGGAAATGTTTCTGCCACAGTAGCGTCCCTACTCAGTAAGTGTCTGGTACAACACTCACTTAATTATACCATTAGTGATTATCAGTCTTCAGGTCAGAGTGAAGCAAGGAAGCACAAGAAAGCAAGAATCATTAACCTTAATACCAATGACATGACAAAGTGGCTTTTAGATATCCTAAGTTATTTTTTTAAGACAAGAAAATGCCACTATCATAAGAGTACATTGCAATAGGTCTTTCTTGATTAAAATAATGTCATTGATTGTTTTGTACTTTAAGCAGAGTTTAAATAATGAAGGGATTTATTAAGATCACCTTATCATTGATGAATGAAGGTAATTCCCAAGCTGTGGATGCAGAGCAGAACACTGGATGAATGTTGCATCATTGTACATTTATTCTTCCTCCTAACAACACTGATAGGGAGTTCTCTGTTGTTTCAGTAGCACAGAACCTACAGCAAATATGGTTGCAAATACATTTTCTGATCCTCCACTGTATTAAAAAAACCTCAGTCTTCACTTTACACATACAAGATAGAATCATGTACCTTACTTACAGCTGGTAGCCATTAAATAAAGTGTGAAACTTTCTTGTGAAATGCACCATGCATCATGCTAGCCTTTAATTTGTTACAAGATCTCACTATCTTTGAACTTCAGTCTCATCCTTCAGCTCTGGCCCTCAAAGGAATACTGGGACAGTGGTCAAGACTGTAACCTCAATCTGACGTGGCCTATGTTTATCTTAACAAGTTGCATGGGGCAGTGCAGGTCTATAGATCAAAATATTTGGTGCTGATGAATTGATGTTCACACCACACGTGGACATGTAGAACACTTCAGACTAGCTCTAGGTGGATCTGTTAGTGATTGTAGCACTTTAGGCACACTCACAGAATCACGGAATCACCAGGGTTGGAAAGGACCTCTGGAGATCATCTAGTCCAACCTCCCTGCCAGAGCAGGGGCACCTACAGCAGGTTGCACAGGATGGCTTCCAGGTGGGTTTGGAATGTCTCCAGAGTTGGAGACTCCACCACCTCTCTGGGCAGCCTGTTCCAGTGCTCTGCCACCCTCCAGGTAAAGAAGTACCTCCTCATGTTCAGGTGGAACTTCCTACGTTCAAGTTTGTGCCCATTACCTCTTGTCCTATCACCGGGCACCACTGAAAAAAGACTGGTCCCATCAAAGTTGCACTCCCGGAGTGCAACTTCAACTTCTAGTTTCCCCTGAGAGGCAACCAGTCCATGAGCCCCAAGACTGCTCTGTTACGTTAACCAAAGCACATAGTAAGTGTGGAGGACTAGGTTTACTTCAAAAGTGTGCTCATGATCCAAGCTGAAATGTTAATGTGAACTCCCCCACAAAGTGCCATATGGATGGAAAAAGTCATATGCGAATCTTGAGCAGCAGCTCAATTACATCTTGTTCATGTAAAAGTCAAGCAGGAAAAAAACCAACCATGACCATTCCTTTTCTCATAGGCAGTTAATTAAAATGATTGCTTAATTTTGTACCAATTAAATTAATTTTTAGGAAAAAGTTGCAGAATTATTTCCTTCTAAATATATAACTTCTTAATAAATACAAAATATTTTTCACTTTTAAATACTTGGCACAGGGTTGATCTACTTCTTAAGACCATTTTGAATATTTGTCAGCAACTTACTGTGAGGAGAGAAAGGGAAGAGGAAGGAATCATTAGCGCTGGAGTATTACCTACCACCAGAACAGAAAAAATGAGGACTAAAACTAGTCATGAACTGGTGGTGTGTGCTCTCAGAACCTGAGTCTGACCTGTTGTCTTTACTGTCTGCATCTTCCCATGCTCCAGTGGTGGATATACCTCACCTCACTTCCATCATCTACCATGCAGACATTTACATCTGAGCCAGTTGTCTAGACTCTTTTTATAGTCCATGAAGAGAAAAAGACACTTCTCAGGCATGATTTACATGTTCTATTTAGACATCTATGGTAATATCAGATGACTCACTGCCTGGAAAGTAGCTATTTCTTTCCATTTCCATATTTTGCATTTACACAGGGAGCCTAGAGGAGTGTTTTAAATACATTTTAGATGTCTGAGAATCTATCCTGATGACCCGTGTATTTTGCCCAAGAAAATTTGTCTCAGTTTTTAATGTCTTCTAACTGAGAACCCAAAAATAGATTTACATGAGTCTTAAAGAACAGTTTCAGGAGCAACAGCTGATAGGGCGTGTTCACCTGCTTACTCTGAGGTTATGAGTCTGGGCACATGATGTGACACCGTAATCTACTTAACATCATTCTTGTGAGTTTACGTATCCACTCAGAGAATAACCTCAGGCCAAATATGGGGCTGGACGTATATCCGCTGCCTGTATGGACACTGTATGGATGCCATGGTTTTAGGGGAATTCTCAGAGCCTTTTCAAAATGCTGTCCCTGCTCAATGCTGCTTGAGGGGGGGTCTTGCAATATTTAAACTTACAATCGCATTTAAGCAATGCATTGTATTACTTCAAGTGAGTCTTCATTCATGATTTTGGTGATTCCTGGAGCTGCAATTCTATTGCTTCTGCAACAAGCCATGAAAAGAAACGTTTGGCTTTGCAGTGCAATGCCTTGAACTCTAGATGATGGATTAATGGTTTGTTTTCTGACTGTCTAATAGGCAGTATTAAAAGTAGAATCGAGTTTACCTTATATCAAGCCCTGAGTACGTTTTTTATCTAGGGAGTATGCAGGTCATTTTGCGTACTTAGTTTAGAAAACAGTCTTCTGACGAATTCTGCTGTCCACAAAAATGATGGAAACACCAGACTTGAAGATTAGCTATTTCCACGCACTGCTAACCTCAGAGGATTTTGCCAACAGCCTACAAAGTGGCTGGAACAAGGCAGAGCGTGATCAGCTCCACTTGTTGTTTGGCAAATGACATCGTATGCAAATAACTTCTTTGGAAGGGTAAATAAATGCAAAGATTTTTTTCATGTAAAATAGCTGTGTCCATCTGCTGTCGTTTAAGAGGAAAGGTTATGGCTCACATGTTGAAAAGGTAATGTGGCTTTACTTTCTGATTTATAAACCTTTTTTGTGCCTCACCTCAAAGATGTCAGCATTTCAAAGGCTGGTGAAGTAATCACTATATATAGCTTTTTATCAGTTTTTGTGAAGTGGCTTAGAATGAAAGGCACACTTAAACATGGTTTCATTTCTCCTTTAGTGAAGGACAAAATGAAAGACTAAGGTTTTAGAAGCTGCAGAACTTAGTACCTATATAGATGCTTTATCAAATATAGATATAAAGCTCCACAGCCATTATACTAGAGGACGTGTTAGTGGAGACTGTCCCCATTATAAAGGTATGACAATGCATAACTCCCTCTGTGGGTGTTGTAATTTTTAGTTAATTAGGATTGAGTCTCTCTTCTCTTTAGCAAATATTATGTTGCTTCACAACTCTCTCTGCTGACTTCAATGTTCTGACATGTGTGGGAGATGATTTTGCCGGCTCATCATCCACTTGTATTTTGGAAACACTGTATTTGATTCATAAATATACTATATCCTTCACTTAAATTTAGTATGAGTCCACCATTTCTAACATCCAGATGGGTCTCCTTCAGATTTCAATCACACTGAGAGGCATATTCTTACACTGTGCGCTAAGAAAATTTATCAAGTTTTATTACAGTGTTCAGGACAGATGTGTCACTGTCATCCTCTAGCTCTGTGCAGAAAAAAGAGATGTAAGAGAATATGACACAGACTTTGACCAGTATATAAGTGAGGGCCAAAAGCCCTGCCCTGCTCCTATGAGTTTGGCAGCCTGTCCCCAAAGCCAGCTCTGACACGGTGCAGCGGTGTGACCTTGGGCCAGGCTGCTGAGGAGACAGCTTCATGACGAAGCTCTAAGAAATCTCATTTGGGCTCCCCAGCACCACTCAGGAGCTTTTTTAACCTCTGGCACTCCTTCTTTGCCCTTTCCTGAGCTGTTGCAGCCATGCTTATGCCTCGACATGTACCACTCTCATGAAGATCCTGATCCTCCAGCTTGACTTCCTGGCTTGACTTCAGACTTGCCTCACCACTGCGACTTGTGTAGCAATCACTGGGATGTGCTGACCCAGACCTGCCGCCAGACCGGCTCTGCTCCGTTGTTTGGCTGCTGTGGGACTGTGTCTCTTGTGGAGGATGCTGCCCCTGCCTGCTGTGCTGCCCGCCTCGGCTCCCGCCTTGCCCTCCCCTGCAGCGCAGCTGGCTCCTGACGCCCCTTGAAAGTAAAGATTCAAAAACCCAGTCACAGAATGATGTTCTTGCACTGCTCCTTCTGGCAGAGGGATGGTTTCCAACTGCTAAAATCTTCTAACATATTGGAGTTTGTTAGACACATTTAGGAAATTAGATACTGAAAATATTCTGATTCTGAAAATATCTTCCCTGGAAACCGTGCTACCTTTCCTATATGATGGCTACCTTCCTTTTTATAGTTTAAGCTTTGACATGTCCTGTTCACTGCTGAAAAGTTTATTTGAAGTAAGTCACAGTCGAGGCCTTCCAAAAGTATGTTCTATTTTACAGATGGTTGCACACTTTCTTTGGCCTCCAGATAATGCTTTTTGTCATAGTTACTATTGTGAAATGCCTTTTCTCCCCCTTTATTTTTTTCACCGTGCAATAAATTTTGTATAGAAGTATTAGTCTTAGAGAAGTGCACATGAAACACACGTATCAAGTTCTTTTTTTAGTGGTTACGTTTTCTTGAAAAATTCCACCACTCATGTACTGAAATACAACTCAGAACCCAGTATCCGCTCTCAGTTTAATGGGACTCACTGACTTCATGGCTCTGTATTCCTTGATGGCTATTAGTCAGCTGGCCTTCACCTAAAAGTGGTTATTCAAGTGGTTTTATTGCCTCAGTAGGTTTAATTCTCATGTTTGAATAACTCTGAAAGTTGAATTTCTATCACTTAGATGGCAATAAAAAAAAACCACCCAGAACTCAGAATGTCTTACTTTACACTATTTCAAAGCTACAAAAAATCAGCCCCATTTGAATGTCACTAAAAACTGTACTGGTGAGTGTGATTATGGAATAGTGCTGTTGGAACATGAACTGTTCTGCCAAAATCATAGCTTGAATGCGCAGAGGTTCAATGTCTTCTGTGTAGGAGAAATAGAGGCACAGAGATGGGCCTATGCATTTGTTTTTGCTTGGCTTTAAAGAGATGTTTAGAGCAAACTTTTATTCTAGGCAATAATTAACGCTGAAGCCTCTGAGGCCATTTCTCTATGGTCCTGACATTTTAGTATGGCCTTTAGTCCATGCCTGTCTCCTAACATGTAAGATGCTTCCTGTGAGAATCAGAAATTCTTACTCAAAAAAGGGTCCTTTAAGAGCTCCTTTATGGCAGCTCAGTCTCCAGAATGGCACTTCTTCCCTCCTGAGTTAGTTGTGCAGGTAGTATTTGTCACCAGTCCTGACATTAGTCTTCTGTACAAACTGACACTAGCCGCCATTCGGCATGAATCAGAACGAATCCTGCTCAAAGAATGATGGATGTATTTCGCCTCTGTTTTGTGTCATCTATCCTCACCAAAAGACCATCTTCATGTAAAGCTTCTCATTCTTTCCTTTTTTCCCCCCTCTGCCTCTCCCCCCTCCCTCCCAGTTTATTTTCTCTGCTTGCATTTAGTCAAAACACAGCATGCATCTCTTTGGTTGTGCATTTATTTATCATGCTCCCACCTAAAAGTCATTGTGCTACTCACTGTAAACATACATAGTAAGACATAGTCCCAATGCCCCCCAAACTGTGCTCTAGCAAAGGTGTGGCTGGGAGAGAGAGGGTGAGACAACACGTTACATTCAGCTTGGTGGCCAAGCTGGAAACTCATTAGAGGTTTCCTTATCCTAATCTTTTGACCTCAGCCGGCATCTCCAGCTGCAAGATTTACACAAAAGTTGAAGCATCAGCTGTGCCCTCAGAACATCTCTTGGTTTTGCTTTGCTGAACTTTCTGTTAAGCTGCTGGAGCTGCAGAGTGTAAATGAAGTTGGAAATCGGCCTATCCAACACTACTGATAACTCATGCATGGCTTATTTTCCTGATGGAGGTTAAGGAGGATCTCTGCTTTAAAATGGAACTTTGCTCGTGGCTGAACGTCAGGATTTAGCCTATGTGACTATATTACAGATTTGTATGATAAGATCACTGAAATCACAGCTCCTCAGTCTACTTTCATGGAAGGTTTTTAGAGAAAAACAAATGCAAACATGAGTTAATATATTCTGTCTAAGACCTGGCCAATTTCCCAGGGCCATTTTCTAATAGTAAAAGATCACGTCCCTAAGAGAAGTTACAGGCTTGAAAGACCCATCGGATATTGTCAGAGTCCTGTGGCTTGCCTGGGGCAGACCTTTAGTACATAAATCCAAGCAGTACAATATAACAAAGACGATCATGGAGGCACTGGTTGGATATATTAGAGTGTGTCTGGAATTCTTCCTCCTTCCAGCACTGATGTTCAAAGTAAGAAAGACAACTCTGGGCAAAGCAAAGAAAAATACCAGTTGTTACTAAGGAAAGCAGCTCAGGGTAATCTGAAATGGGAAGACGGAAAAGGTCTGGTTAGTGTCAGGAGCCTGACGAACCGGCCATCCTGCTCAGACCGTGGAGTTTGGAGCGCTCTCCTCCTCCAGGGGCCTGAGGCTGAGCCGTGCCGGAGCCGGCGGAGCCCCGCTCCGCGGTGCAGTTGCGGGCAGCGCCCTCGAGGTGGAACCTTCTCACCGAGGCTGCGGCGGGCGCTGCCGGGCGGGTGCGGCCCCGCCGGCGCGGCGCTCCCGAGGCTGTGCGGGGCCGGCCCGGGCGCTCCCAGCCGGCGGCGCGGGGCCCCGCCGGGCCCGGAGCGGAGCGCCCCGGAGCATCCCTGGGCAAGCGGGGGATGGCCCTGGGGTGGGGAGAGCCTTTGAGGAGAGGAGCGAGCTTCCAGACTGTTCCAGCAAAGTACTCCCGACCCTGTCCCTTACCCTCCGGGGTGGCCCTAGCCCCGCGCTGCCGATACCTCCCTGGTGCCTGGGGAAAAACGAAAACTCCTCCACCCGGCATCCGACCTGAGAGCCGAAACCGGGGATGGGACAAAAAGCGTCGGGAAACCTCCCCTGTGTCATCGATCCGATGAGGGAGAACACGACCCCGCCGCCCGCGGAAGGCGGGATGGGGATGAAGGTCCC
Source organism: Burhinus oedicnemus (assembly GCA_008921705.1). Lineage (NCBI taxonomy): Eukaryota > Metazoa > Chordata > Aves > Charadriiformes > Burhinidae > Burhinus > Burhinus oedicnemus. The sequence goes on from VFFE01009028.1 coordinate 3,432,579, forward strand.
GCACCCCGGGAGAGGCCGGATTAAACAGCCCCGCCGGTGCCCCCTTCCTTGCCCCTTCCTTGCTCCCGCTCCCCCACCGCGACCGCCTCCGCCCTCATTGGCTTCCCCTGCTCAGAAATCCCGCGGCAAACATTTGTCCGGCACCGCGCCCCGGGCGCAGCGGGGGTGGTCGGGGGGGGAGGGCGGTGCCGGCCGCGGGTCGCCCCAGCGGCGGATGCGGCGCCCCGGCGAGGCGAGGCGAGGCGAGGCGGAGGGCGGGCCCGGAGCCGCAGCCCGCGGCCGGCTGGGGATTCACATGGAGCCGCGCCGTGCCGGGGAGCGCCGCCGCCTTCAGCACCAAGAACAGCTACAAGTGCGGCGCCGCGGCCGCCCCGCCGTGCCCTGCCCGCCCCGCCGGAGCCGCGGTAAGCGCGGGCAGCGCCCCGCCGGTCCCGCGGCGCCCGGGGGCACCGAGCCGCGGGGCTCCGGGCGGCGACCGCTCCGCCAGGGAGGGGGGACGCACCGGTGGGGGC